>JARQOD010010460.1:0-27245 GCA_033576555.1 Oophaga sylvatica | reverse complement strand
TTGAGAAAAAAATAAAATTAGGGTCAGGAAACAATCCCTCCTTTGTTTTCCCGATCTCGGAAAATCAGCTCTCTGGATCAGTGGTTCACAAAAATGTTCTAGGGGGCCCTTAAAATTGATAAGGATTGGGAAGGGGGTGATGGAAAATGGCTTTTCTTATTCTGAGGGGTTATTTGAGAACTTGGTAATGTTTTTTGGTTTCCCCAATGCCCAGCCGTTTTGTTTATTTTTTTAAATGTGTTTTCTCGGGCCCTTTTTATCGGCTGTTGTGGTTGTAAAAACTGGTTGGTTTCCCTATTATTTGGATAAACAGTCCTTTTTTACAGTTAAATGGCCCCAGGGGGCTCGGGAAAATTTTTTTTTGTAAAACTTGAGAAATTTTCCCTTTTTTGTTAAAGAGTTTGTGTTTTAGGTCTTATTATCTCCTCTGGGGTTTCGCATGGCCCCAAGAAGGTGCAAGTATTGTGGAGTGGGTCCACCCCAGGACTTAAGGCCCCAGGCTTCTTGGATTGGGAAATTTTATCGCAAATTTTTAAAGGGTTTCCCACAGATAATAAGCCCTAGGATCTCATTGAAAAGGGGCGTGTCGGAAAACTGCTAAACGTCAGTATCAATTTTTCTACGAAAAAAACTGTTTTCCCATTTTTTCCACCCGCCCTTTGTGCCTTTTGGGTGGTTGGTTGAGGGTTCTGAGGTGGGGGTGGGGGCAGGGTTGTCGCAGGGGGGGCCCCAAAATCTCACCCCTTGGGGGGGGGGGCCTTTTTTAAAAATTTTTCCCCGCTTTAAAAAATTTGAGAGGCTAGGGACCCGGATTAAAGGGTTAAAGTTTGGAGGCGGAGGGGGCGGCCACCCTTTGTTATCCTGACCTTAAAAATTTGTAATTTCAATTTGAAAGGACTGACCCCCAGGCAAGCCCATGGTAAATTTTTTTTCCAGATTTCAGTTTTAAATTTATTTTCGTCCAGGGAAAAAAAAAAACGGAAGGTGCGCTCGTCAGTAGTTTTGAACCAGTGTCCGCCCCCGATCCGCCGTCCCCATTCTTCAACCAGTATCGTGGTTGCCGAAATGTCATCGGAATTGGAGCGGGAGATTGTGGGTCTCAATCTTTCAGCACCAAGGTCCAAACCTGAAGACAAAATTATTTGTTCCGCAGCATTTGCGCACCAAACTCCTGTGGGAGTTCCATGATTCGAAATTTAGTGCCTACCCTGGTATTGCAGCCCGTGAGAAGCAGTGGCAAGAGTTTTTTGGTGGCCTTTATGGCTTGGATGTTTAGAAACATGTCGCTGCATGTGGAATATGTGCCCGTTCTAAGAGCTCTCATTTCCGGCCGGCCGGGGAATTGGTGCCTTTACCAATTCGGGAAGACCATGGACTTATTTGTCCATGGACTTCATTACCAATCTGCCATCGTCCCGTGGAAATACTGTTATTTGGGTAATTGTGGACAGTTTTCTAAATTAGCACATTTTGTACCCTGGCAAGTTTACCATCAGCAGAGACTCTCTCTAGACTTTTCCTTTCCCAGGTGGTACGTTTGCACGGGGTACCTACGAATATTGTGTTGTTAGAGGGGACTCAATTTGTGTCTAAGTTTTGGCGGGCATTTTGCAAAAAACTGGGGATATCTTTGTCATTTTCCTCACCTTATCATCAGAAAGTAACGGGCAAAACTGAACGCACCAACAGTCACTTGAACAAATCCTGCGGTGTAGACTTCTACCCTGCAAAGCGACTGGTCTGATGCCTTGCCGTTAGCAGAGTTCCCCTTCAACAACCGGGTAAACAGTCTACCGGTAGGTCACTATTTTTTGTTTAATTTTATGGGATAAACCCTCATTTTGGCGAATTTTCGCGCATGGATTTGGTTGCCCGGGGGTACAGGACGGTATCAATCGTCTCAGGGATCTGTGGTCAAAGGTTCGACTAAATATTTCTAGGGCTCAGGAAAAATATAAACATTTTGCGGATAAAAAAAGGGACTCTGCTCAGTTGTTGCGATGTGGAGATAAGTTTTGGCTCTCACACGGAACATAAGCCTTCGAGTGCCCTCCGCCAAACTTGGACCTAAATTTATTGGCCCTTATGAAGTCATTGACGTGGTGAACCCGGTAGTCTATCGCCTTTGTCTGCCCCCCTCTTTAAAACTCCTTAATGTGTTTCATAGGCTACAGTTGGCACAAGAAAACAGTGACACTGTCATAGCCTCTACGGAATTTAAATTGGAAACAACTCTCTTTGCACAGATTCCCAGCATGTAGACCTCAGCAGTCATGCATTCAGTTTGGCCAGCATGGCATATCGTAGATCTCCAAAACTGCTGATTAAGGTAAACAAGTATTTAGCTAGGACAGCGGTCACGATTTCAGCTAAAGTACATGAACGTGACACTTTTTAAAAGCATTAATTTCTGAATTTTTAGGTTTTGAACAGTTTTATTATAGAAAGTAGGGTAATACACATTTCATGGCTATAATTTAGTTGTCGATAACTAATATATTGATAGCATGTATAAACATTGACTAAAATTAGTAGCATCTGAGAAATGTGTACTTTTGTAATGACTACAATATTGTAGATATGCATGATATACTTTAGCCATCATTTGCCTTTCAGTATGATTTTAGTTAAAAATGATGTTGTAGGCAGATATACATAAGATTTAAGGACGGAAATATGGATATTGAAATTTTCCCATTTCTACTCTACATATAGAGTGATTTATTCCTTGATGCTTCGTAGGGAGGGAAAAATCCAGAGCAGTAGAAAGGATGAGAGGGCTCCAGGAAAGTAGTCTGTGCATCCTGAGAAGGATTTGCAAGTGTAGTGAGTGCAGCCGGTCCCTTTATTTTGTGTGAAGGAGGAGATTGCTATGGGTGCTAGCTTTGCACAGAGAAGGAAGGTTAATCCTAGTACAGTCCCGTTACACAAGCAGTAAAGCAGCCACAGGACTCCCACTGAGTATTAGCACTTAGAAACTCCAGATGTAAAAAAGGGCCTGATAGAGGAGGGGATTTATGGAAATTGAAGGCTAAGAAGAAAGAGAGAATGTGAGCGATGGCTGGACAGAGTGAACGCATCGTAAGAATCATGAAAGTAAGATTTTTACTTTTTTTTTTACCTAGGCAGCTTTATGGGAAGTGCGTTAATATAATTTCTGTGTATTATATAGCAATGCCCAAGTAACTTGCATGTATTAGGCACAAGTGCTCTTTGAATGCTGAAATTACAGCTGATAGTAAAATGTCTGCAATAGCGGGAACTTTACTGGAAATAAAACATTTGCATAAAGGGGAAAATGAGAACTATACATATGTCATACCCCAAATAATTAGTCTTTCATCATGGCAGGAAGAGATGATTAGGAACTGTGTAGCGGCAGTGATCACTGATCACCTTGGATATAGGAGCAGGTGCCGTAAAGTAAACTGGAATTACATGCCCTTTTAACTTGATGGATGGAAGAACGAGAGACATGAGGTCACAATGATTAATTTGTCCTTGTTTAAGCCCACCCATCTTCTTCCTGCTCCATGCAGATGTCACCCTGACATTTGGATTATATGACGTCACAATGGATATTACTTTTCAGAAATATTAATTATTTTCCATGTGAATTTAGATTTCTGTAATGAAAAAATATAATGCTATGTACTGCGGTCTGACGTTTACCTCCAGGTCCACACCACGGTGCAAGTGTTCCTACTAAGAAAAGAGAAATTGGTTACTAAAAATATGATTTCTTCCTGTTTTTCTTCCGTCTGTAAAACTGACATGTTTCTTTTACGGCAGAAACCTGCATGAGAGTCAGTGAATAACTCACAATATTTTAATGGCTAAGCAGGGATATCTATGATTATGATGCACTTTCTAGAACCAACTTAGAACTCTGCAAGATCCTGAATTTAGATGATCATTAATCATGTATTCGCGCAGCCTTTTAAATAGTAAATTTTATGAAACAAAAAGACATTTTGTCGGATTTTCTAATTTAATCTGAATGCCTCTTCCAATTGTTGCTGTTCCACTAATTCTGGAACAGTTTTTTTTTGGGTCCGTGCGTTGTAAATTTATGCACCGGTAATAAAGATGCAAATTTTCCTTTAACCAACTTGGTGTATACCACTGAACTGTGGGTGTTAGGTTTTTCTCCACTATGGTAGAAGTTATGTGGTACATGTCCAGTTGGGTGAAGGGAAATTTGCATCCTTATTACTGGGGACATAATTTTAGAAACAAAAGGCCCAAAAGAATAAGAAAATTTATTCAAGAATTAGTGGAACAGTGGCAATTGGATGTTGTACTCTTTTTTACCTCTTCTGCCATAAATGGAGCACCCAAGTCAGAAGTCAGTGTATGGAGCTGGTTCAGAGGCTGATCCCTCTCTATTCCCACCAGATGATGGCTTCATTATCCAGCCATCATCTATCTGTGCTATCTGCTGAGTTACACCTGCTACTGATAACCAGTTACAAATTTCAATTTCTGCTGCAGTCCAATGTGCTGCCTTTATGGTGCTCCATTGAAATCCAACCTGTAGCTATGCTTCATAAGAGACCGTGATTTTTACTATATACTGGAATAAAATTGTGTTGGAGAATATAGTATAAGCCAGACCAAGGCAATCTACAGCATGCGGGCCACATCCAGTCCTTTGGCTGTTGCTTTCCAGCTTGCGAACCACGACAGCTAAAGGGCTAGAAACTGTAGTCCATGGGATGCTTACTATGCCTGACCTCTTCTCCCCAGCCGACATCCTGACTAAACCAGTATCTGCATTTCAGAATGCTTGTGTGACTTGTCACTAGATCGTGCAGTCATACTGTGTTAGGGGGCTGTAAGGTCCATCATATTGTGTGAAGCCTGTGTGGGTGATCATACTGATCAAACATTCTATGTTTGCATGCTGTGTGGAATCATACTGTGTGGGGGACCGTAGGGACCATCATACTGTGTATAGTGGACTGTGGGGTCATCATATTGTTTGTGTCCTGTGGGAGTGATTATACTGTTTTGGGGGACACTAGGGCATCATGTTGTGATTGGGGACATCATAGTATGTTTGAAGGCAGTGGGGTCCAGCATACAGTGTGGGGAGCTGAGTGACCATCATACTGTGTTCGAGATGTTGTGGGATCATACTGTACGTGGAGCTGTGGGGACATTAATATGATTTTGGAGAGCTGTTGATAATGGTACAAAGTCTAAACAACAGGAGCAGTATGATTTACTGTTTTTTAAAAACTTCCCAAAAGTAGTAAATTATGTGGCTATGCTCAATAATAGATAATAAAATTAATATTAATATGAAATAATCATATGTTAACAGCTTCATGACCATCCAATTTTCCGCTTTCGTTTTTACTTCCTCTTCTTCCTAGAGCTATAAGTTTTTTATTTTTCCATCAATATATCCATATAGCCTATCCTAACCCTAACTCTATGCAGAACACAAATTAAAGACATCCACATTACAGTACACAACGATACATCAATAAACAATAAGGTGCCGCATGTACTTGTGCGAACCGCGTCCAGGGGAGAGGAGGCATGTGAGGGTCCCCACTATCTCCTTACACTCCTCACTCCTTGAATATGTACATCCCGACGATTAGCGGCACCAGTAAATTATAAAACAGCATTATATAGAAAAATCAATGAAGTTAATACTCTTATTCAAACGTTTCTTGTGGGTCATTTGTGACCCTGGTTCCACTCGGTTGGAGCCCCAGCACAGAAGAGTTCAAGTTCTTTTAGTGTGGGTCTGACTGACCCTGATGCAGTGGCTCCTGGGAGCATACACACAAGGTGCTCAATAACAACAGTTCAGGCCAGTGGACAGTCCTTTCCCTACTCCGGGTAACCAAACATAGCAGACCGATAAAAACAAACACTCTGTCCTGGTGGCCAATTCAGCAGTATTCCATGTAGTCCTGACCCGGCTCGCTCCTCGGGTCATCCTGCACAGGTTCTTCCCCCTCTCCAAACGTGACATGACACCCACAGACCATTCCATCAAAGTCTGTGTTCCAAAGCATCACTCTTACCTTTTTGAGCCCTGCCAAATGGTAGTTTTCCCCCACATATGGGGTATCTGCGTACTCAGGAGAAATTGCGCAACAAATTTTGGGTTCCATTTTCTCCTGTTACCCTTGTGAAAATAAAAAATTGTGGCTAAAATAACATATTTATGGGAGAAATGCCGTTTTTTTATTTTCACAGCTCAATGTTCTGTGAAGCACGGGGGAGGGGGGTTTCAAGGTGCTAACCACACATCAAGATACATTTCTTGAGGGGTCTAGCTTAAAAAATGAAGTCACTTATGGGGAGGTTTACACTGTTTAGACACATCAATGCGACATGGCGTTCATTAATGATTGCAGCAAATTTTTAGTTCAAAAAAGTCAATCTGTGCTCCTTCACTTCCGAGCCCTGTTGTGTACAGTAATTTTTCCCCACACATGGGGTATCGACATACTCAAGATAAATTGCACAACAATTTATGAGGTCTATTCTCCTGTTACCAATATGAATATAAAAAAATTTGGGTTAAAAACTAAATTTTTGTGGAAAAAATTTGATTTTGTTTCCTCACGGTGTAACGCGGTCAGGGTGGTAGTTGTGGCAACGGGCTGTACTGTTCCCACACCCTGGTGACCCACAGTTACAACATAATGTCCCTTCTGCTGCACATGCAGCATGCACAGCAGAACACTTACGGTCACTGTCAGAGTTCCTTCCAGTTCTGTCACTCCAGCTTCGTAATTTCCCAGTTCCACAAAACACCTCGGAGTCACAGTCTTTTTCAAAACAGTTCAACTTTACTTATCAAAAGGGCACTCATCACCTTGGCAGCACAATTCACACGAAGCCACATATCCTGCGCTTTCTCTGCCTTCTGGGCAGACTCTGTTCTTTAAATAATCTCTCTCTTTCCTCGGGGCAATCCCTGCCGTCTCTTTGGACAATTTGTGTCCCATCCAAGTCGCGATGTCACCAGCTCCCTGCCAGCCCTCGTCTGGTTCCAATTGGGAAAGGTGCCGGGAATGCCATCTCTGCTGTTCCTTCCTCGGTTTTAGACCCCCGGATCTTTCCTGATAGTTCTGTTGAGCTAGTGCCCAACTGCACTAGTCTCCGCTTGGGGCTCCTTACTGCCATAGCAGACTTATCCCACAGCCAGTTACTGTCTGCTCACTGCTTCTCACACAAACTGCCCTGGGCAAGGCTGCCGGGCTTCTTCTCTAAACAGGAAGTGCCCTTCCTATACCTCCCTACTCTGTGCTGCTCTGCTCTGTGGCCCCTCCAATTAGATAACACTTATGCTGCCTGCATCTAACAAACTCTCCTAGTCTATTCTATTCCCTATCTCTGTGATTCCTCCACTATTCTATTCCCTCTACGGTCCTATTGACATATCCTAACCCTAACTCTATGCAGAACACTATTAAAGACATCCACATTACAGTACACAGCGATACATCAATAAACAATGAGGTGCCACATGTACTCGTGCGAACCATGTCAGTAAAGTACCTGAGGGTTCAAGGTGCTCACCAAATAAGTTCCTTGAGGTAAAAAACAGCAAAAAGAGGCCAAAATTACAACAATTATAAAGTTTATTAAATCAAACTTTATATAATAACAAACTCTTTTATACAAAATATTGTAGGAATGAAGTACGGCTAAAAATATATATATGGGGCATATATGAACAAAACCATTGGGGCTCATGTTTAACACCATTGTTACCCCTTCTGTGCTCCTCCTAGCTCTGGTCATACACCATGTCTCAAGATATTATCTATATGTGACCTTTATTTCAATCAATACGCTGAGACTACCTCTAAACAGCGACAAAGGTATTAGACATGAGTCCTAATGATTTTGTTTATGCTAGATATGTGCATTCATTATTTCGCTTGCATGCTCTTCTGCACTGACTTTATTGCATTCCATATCATTTAATTACATATTGCAGAATCATGCATACAATATACTGGCCTTGTGGGTAGAGAGATCAATGGTTAGCTAGAGATTTGATGATACTGCTATTTAGGGTTTTTTCACATTAGAGTATAAAACGGACGTGTGCAATGGGAGAAAAAAATGCATTGCACGCTGACCAATGTCATTCAATGAGGCAGTGTTCATCTGTGAGTTTTTCTTCAGCTGGAATTGTAGCATGCTGCGTATGGGGTCGTTAAACTCGCCAATGTAGTCAATGGGTGTGAGAAAATCAGACGGCACCGGATCATCTGTCAGTATGTCGTCCGATTTTTATGCACAAATCTCAAAGAGTAGAAAAAAATAAAAGTAAAGCTAAAGATAGATGACAGAAAGATATTAGATGAAATAAATGAATAAATACCTGCAGATTTATAATGTCACAAGCACCTTACATATAATAAACTTGTACCCTTTAGTGCCTTTCATGTGGCACTTAAAGGTGTCTAGCCTTGTTTAACGTAATAAATAAATAATTTAAAAAATGACGTGGGGTCCCCCTATTTTTCATAACCAGCATAGGTAAAGCAGACTGCTGTGAGCTGATATTATCAGTTTTATCAGTCTGGAAAGGTCCATGATTAGTGGGCCCTTCCCAGCCTAAAAATATCACATTAGATGCGCCCATTCTGGCACTTTGCCTTGGCTCTTTCCGATTGCCCTGGTATGTTGACAATCGCGGTAATGGCAGTTGAGGTTGATGTTAGCTGTGACTGATCCAAAAACACATCTGACATCAAGCCCTAATGTTAGTAATAGAGAGGTGTCTATCAGACTCCCTCATTATTAACTCAGTAAGTAAAAAAAGAAACACGCTCACAATATTTTTATTTTAAAAAAAACACTTCACGACTCTTTTCCTGGTTCACCAATTTATTTATTTAAAAAAAAAGCCATGCAGGTCTGATGTAGTCCAGCGTTTTCCATGATGTTTCTCGATTGTGACGAACAAAGCCTATGGAGCCTCATTCTGAGGCTCATAGGCTTTGAGCAGCAGCCAGTCCTAGTTCCCACTGCGCTCCATGAGACCCGGCAATTATGATGAGCTGTGTACATCATTATACTTTATCTGCTATCTATCTATCTATCTATCTATTATCTATCTATCTATCTATCTATCTATCTATTCTATCTATCTATTTCTATCTTATCTATCTATCTACTATCTAAATGGAAAAAAATCAGGCAGCACTCCAGTTAAGGAAAGATTCTAGGCTTTAATCCAGCACCAAGTGGTACAACGTTTCGTGTTGTGAGGTTGAAAGTTGTACCACTTGATGCTGGATTAAAGCCCACAATTTTTCCTTGACCCGGAGTGCTGCCTGATTCTTTTCCATTTATATTTTTCGTTGGACAACCGCATTATTCAGGGAGTATTGCACCCAAAATCTGCTCAAGTTTGTGCTGCTATCTGTCTTTTTATCTATCTATCTATCTATCTATCTATCTATCTATCTATTTCTATCTATCTATCTATCTAATCTTACTATTTATAATACATATTACACTGAATGTGTAGCACTGCTAATCACTACTTATCTATTGTCTGTCTATTATTTATTATACAGCTATTATATACTGCAGGGTTGGGGAACGTCCGGCCGCGGGCCGTATACGGCCCGCCATATCACTGGTCCGGTCCGGCTCCTGGTGAGCGGAAGCGGAAGATCCATCTCTGCTTCCCCCACAGTGACAGCGACAGCCAGCCGGGGACTGTGCGATCCTCCCGCCCCTCTCCTGCACGCCGCCTGTCGTGTGTGAGTAGAGCCGCCACTGGGTAAGTGTGTGCAAATTGCAGGGCCGGGCAAGTGCCGGGGCATGAGCAGGCGGGGGGGCCACTCGCTGTCGCTCCCGTTAGCGGTGTCAGCGCGCACTGGGCCCCCCCCGCTTGCTCAGGTCCCTGCGGAGCCCGGCGCAATACTCCCTCCCCGTGCCTCGCTGCCACAGCTCCGAGCTCCAGGGGGGCGGTGCTTTCTCTCTCACAGCAGCGCGCTGAATGACGTCATCATTCAGCGGCCGGCTGTGGCAGAGAGCGCGCGGACAGGTGAGATCGGTGTGTGTGTGTGTGTCTGCCTGCCTGTGTGTGTGCCTGTGTGTATGTGATGTGTGTGTGTGTGTCTGCTGCCTGTGTGTGTGTCTGTGTGTATGTGAGAGAGTGCTGCCTGCCGTGCTGTATGTGTGATGGTGGTGGGGGGGAGGCAGGCAGTGATGGTGGTGAGGAGGAGGCCATAATGATGATGATAATGGGGAGGCAATGATAATGGGAAGGCGATGATGATGATATTAATGGGAAGGCGATGATGATGATATTAATGGGGAGGCAATGATGATGATATTAATGGGGAGGCAATGATAATGATGATGATGGGGAGGCAATGATAATGGGAAGGCATTGATGATATTAATGGGGAGGCAATGAATGATGATGATGGGAAGGCAATGATAATGATGGGGAGGCGATGATGATGATGGGCAGGCATTGATGATGATGGGGAGGCAATGATAATGATGGGGGGCGATGATGATGATGGGCAGGCATTGATGATGATGGGGAGGCAATGATAATGATGGGGGAGGCGATGATGATGGGCAAGCATTGATGATGATGGGGAGGCAATGATAATGATGGGGAGGCGATGATGATGATGGGCAAGCATTGATGATGATGGGGAGGCAATGATAATGGGAAGGCGATGATATTAATGGGGAGGCAATGAATGATGATGATGGGGAGGCAATGATAATGATGGGGAGGCGATGATGATGATGGGCAGGCAATGATAATGATGGGGAGGCGATGATGATGATGGGCAGGCATTGATGATGATGGGGAGGCAATGATAATGATGGGGAGGCGATGATGATGATGGGCAGGCATTGATGATGATGGGGAGGCGATGATGATGATGTGCAGGCATTGATGATGATGGGGAGGAAATGATGATGATGGGGAGGAAATGATGATGAGGAGGAAATGATGATGGGGAGGAAATGATGATGGGGAGGCAATAATGATGATGGGGAGACGATGATGATGATGATAATGGGGAGTCTTTCCACAGAGCCTTTTCCTGAGCCGTAACAGTGCAGAACGCAGCACAGCGCAGAGGAGAGCTCCATATTTTGTATGGAGCATTATATTGGGGACCAGTATCTGTATGGAGCATTATATGAGTAGCAACATCATCAATACCTCCCAATATCAAACGCCTCACCAAAGAGAATTCATTCCAGCCATCACATTAGGTAGGAGTTATTTAAATGTTTGAATAAATATAGTTGGCTAATGTTTAAGTTTATTAATGAGTGATGAGCGAGTACACTCATTGCTGGGTATTCCTGAGCATGCTCGGGTGTCCTCCGAGTATTTTGGCATGCTCGGAGATTTAGTTTTCGTTGCTCAGCTCCCTGATTTGCAGCTGCTGGACAGCCTGAATACATGTGAGGAATGCTTGTTTGTTAGGAATCCCCACACGCCAAAATACTCAGAGGACACCTGAGCATGCTTGGGAAAACCCGAGCAACGAGTATACTCGCTCATCATTATTAATAATTTTATGCGGCCCCGAACACTATTATAAAATTCCAAATGGCCCTCGGCAGAAAAAGGTTCCCCACCCTGATTATGTATCTAATATCTTTCTATCATCTCTCTATTTGTTTATGTAAGATTGTTTTTTTATTTATGACAATGTAAGGTTCTGTGTACATGTTCCTGAAACTCAGTTTGTTCGTCAGCCATTTTACTTTCTGTCTTGCTGCAGTATCTTGCCTCAGTCAAAATGGAGTTTCCAGCTTGCATGTTCCCGCCCTGATTCTCTCCTTTTGCTTCTTAAGCAGCCACGCTGAGCAATCAGTGCTTCAGAATTAGCTGCAGTGAACCTGTGACCTGACTCCTAAAGCCTTGGACCTTGTACTCCAGCTATTCCTACTGAGGAACTCTGAAGCACTTGTGGACTCTGAACCCTACTCTTTGAAAGACCCACGTTTGCATGGACTTACGGTAACAGAGAAGAAGATCCTGAACTGTTGTGGAGAGTGATTGCTGAGCTTAGATTTCTCTGGCCTGCTGTGTCTCCTGCTTCTGTGTCTGCAAACTGTGTGACTATTTTTGCCAATTGTATGAAGTAATACAAGACTTTCTATATCAAACCTGTGTCTCATGTATTTTCATCGCACCCAAGCACAAGACGCTATATGAACTGTACCACATACATTACAAGATTCTGAAGCCAAAACGTTAGTGTCTGCTGGGTCTGGAAAGGCTGTGTCTGCTGTAACTGTGGATATCGGATGTCCGGTTGTACTTTCTGTGATGACAGTGGTTGTGACTTCTCAACACCATTCCAGGTGAGCAATTCCCTTAAGTGTTTTTTTTTTCTGCAGTGTTACCACAGGTAAACACTATTGTTTTTTTTTTTTTCTTTTCTCTTTTTTGTCTGCTGTAACTGTGGATATCAGATGTCGGGTGAACTTTCTGTGATGATAGTGGTTGTGACTTCTCACAACCATTCAGGTGAGCAGTTCCCTTAATTTTTTTTTTCTCTCTGCAGTGTTACCACAGGTAAAACATATTGTTTTTTTTTTCTCCTTCCTCTTCTTCCAGTACTCCTGTCTTAAAAGATCTGGAAAATGGAGGCCCGCATAAAGGAACTTTGCGGAGTGATGATTAATATCTTGCAGATTTGCAGATTATAAAGACCTGTTTTTCAAGCTACAGGACCTCACTAATCCAAATTTGCAAGTGTTTGGACAGACTGCCCAGGATTTGCGAGCCAGGATTGAGGTTCTGAAGAGCGAGTCCGGCTCCTGCCGTAGCCCGAGTTCTGGGATTCCCAAGTTGCCCCCTTTTCGTTTTGGCGGTGAACGTGAGAAATCAGGGGATTTATTAATCAATGCAATCTTTTTTTTTCTGCACATGCTTCACAATTTCCCACTGAAACGATCTAAGGTGCTTACTATAATTATGTTGCTTACCAACAAGGCTTTGATGTGGGCAAACCCTCTGATTGAGATGAGGATGATTGTTTGAATCACCTTGATGCTTTTATTTCAGCCATGGGGCAGGTGTTTGATGACCCCAATCGGGTGCAACAGCTGAAGCAGCCATGTTAGCTTTGCGCCAAGGTAAGCGCTCGGTAGCTGAAATGCCTTGGAGTTCAGGAGATGGGCCTTGATACCACCTGGGACAGTTCCGCCAAAAAATTATTTTTCGAAAGGGGTTATCTCATGATTAAGGATGAACTTGCTCGTGCCGACCCTCCCATGCGTTAGGTGACTTTATTAACTACTGCATCCGTATTGATACTCGTCTGACTGAACGCAGGCAAGAGAGATGGTTCGAAAGCAATCGCACTAACCTTTTCCTACTTCTCTCCAGCTAAGGAACCTTTGAGTAGGATTACACGGGAACCTGAACTGAACCCATGCAGGTAGACTCTTTACAACGAGGGTTAGTGATGCACGCAAGGAAACATCGTTTTAAGGGAATCTATGTTTCTATTGTGGTAAGTCAGGGCACTTCATTATAAACTGCCCCAGCCGTTCTCTGTAAGACTACTGCAGCACTCATTCATTGTGAGTGTTGCGAGAGGGGATCTGTCAGGTCGAGCCTCAGGCTCCAGAGAGATCTGCAGCAACAGATCTTGATTTCTCGGACTTAAACTCCGTTACCTTGAGGACGTTGACTGTGTAAACCTGCATTTTTCAAGTTTCCTCAGCGGTGTCCCAGCTGAGTTGTAAGAAAACACAATTCTCATTGCTTTCTTTCCATCAAACTCTGGGTTTGACTCAGCTTGGGTGTCTAGCTCTGCTATGATCGACTCAGGGGCAAGTGGAAATTTTATGGATGTCTCCTTTGCTCTGAAACAGGGGATACGTTCAGTGAAGAAGGCTACTCCAGTAAAGATGGAAACTGTGGATGGCTCCCTGCTGACCTCTGGACCAGTGGATCAGGAAACAGAGCCTTTGAGGGTTCTTATGGGTAAAGTTCATCAAGAGAAACTGTCCTTTATGCTTATCTCTTCTCCCACTTTCCCATTATTTTAGGGCTACCATGGCTGCAGGTCAGAATCCTACCATTAATGGGAGACCAGGAATTACACTTTCCAGAGAAACAGATGAGTCCAAAAGTTTCAGCTTGCTTGTTCCTAAAGGAACCATGTCAGTCCCTGAACTACCAGCTGTATACAGGACTTAAGTGGATTTATGTGACAAGAAGAACGCTGACCCGCTTCCTCTCACGTCCTATGATTGTCCCAATTGAATTATTGCCTGGAGCGGAGATACCTTTTGGTAAGATTACCCCCTGGCGGGGCTGAGTAAAGGCTTTAAAGGATTACATAGAGGAAATCTAGCCAAGGGTTCATACGCCCCTCTTCATCTCTGCAGGTGCACCCATCTTCTTTGTAAAGAAGAAAGATGGTTTTCTGGACCATGCGTAGACTATAGGGAACTCAATAAGGTTACTATTAGAAACGTTATCTATTGCCTTTAATCCCTGAGTTATGGAGAGAGTGCGACATGCCAAAATTTTCTCTAAACTAGATCTTCGTGGGGCCTATAACTTAGTCCGTATTAGACCTGGGGATGAATGGAAGACTGCATTAGGTCAGCTATGGACCTTTGAATATTAGTTATGCCTTTTGGTCTGAGTACCGCCCCAGCCACTTTCCAACACTTGGTGAATGACATCTTCAGGGATTTTCCTAGATACATTGTGGTAATTTATTTGGATGTTTCTAATTTTTTTAAACTCCACAGAGGAACATCATGGACATGTGAGAATGGTCTTGGAACGTCTAAGACAAATCATCTTTACATCAAACTTGAAAAGTGTGAATTCCATAGGACCCAAATTCAATTTCTGGGGTATGTACTGTCTACACAAGGAATTAGTATGGATGGAAGCAAAACCCAAGGCCATCAAGGATTGGCCAAGTCTAGAAATGTGAAGGAGGTACAGCGCTTCATCGGGTTTGCCAATTCTTTAGGTTTCATTAGAAATTTCTTGAGGTAGGTCCCTATCACCAACTTACCCGGAAAAAGAGTCTAGGTTCTCCTGGACTCCCCAAGCCCGGAAGATTTTCCCGTTTAAAAAAGTAAATTTACAACTGCACCTATCCTAGTCATCCCAACCCCCGAGTTGCCTTATATAGGGGTGGATGCTTAGATGTGCCGTTGGAGCTATATCTCTAAAGAAACGGTGAGAAGAATGTCTTGCAATCCTGTGCCTTCTTTTCCCAGCAGTTGTCTTCGGTGGGAGGAACACGAGTGGGCAATGGGTTGTTGGCCATTATTCCCGCCTTCAAAGAATGGAGCACCTTTTCAGGGAGTGCCAGAAATAGTTTGACGGGGCCATGTAACTTGATTTTTATGGTCGCAAAAATGCCTGACTCCTCGCCAGGCTCGCTGGAATTTTTTTAAAACCAATTTTAATTTTTCTTTTTATAGCAGGATCGGCAGTGGAAAGGTGATGCACTCTCTTGGATTTATCAGCAGAGCCGTCCAATTACTCCTCCTAAGGGATATTTTCCTGACTCTAGTTCTGGAGTAATTTAATCAAGACCACTTTTGGACATCAAGGAAAAGCATACCATGGGATTCCTTTTTGGCAAACCCCCAAGGGGACTTAAAGTTTTCTTTAAGAAATGGTGTGTGGATTCAGGGACAACGCCTGTATATTCCTGAAACAGTAGATTGAGGGAGTATTGCAACTATTCCGTTTCCAAGGTAGTGGGCATAGAGGAATTTAAAGACACAGGAATTTCTCTCCGTTTCTTTTGGTGGCCATTGCAGGAAGGATGTTTTAAACTATGTCACTTCTTGTGAAGTCTGTGCAAGATGCAAAAAACCCCGTCCCACCAACTGGTTGTTACGCCTTTTCCCACCCGCCGTGGGGATCCATTTTTTGGGATTCATTGTGGTGTTAACCAAAATCTAAGGGAAAACCCATTCTAGTGGTGGTTGACCGTTAACAAAGGAGCTCTTTTATCCCTTGTGGGCTTACCCACTGCAAAACAGACATCAGATTTGATGATTAAAGATGTGTTTCGTTAATGGAGTAGGATGAGGTTATTTCGGACGAGGGGTGCAATTCCTTCTGGTTTTGGCAAAATTTCTGTGCAGCATTGGGCATTTAAAGTAAACCTTTTTTGCTTTTCTCCCAGACAAATGGACGAAAGAACGAACAATCAAACCTGGAGGTTTCTCCGCTGTTTATCTGCCACCTACAGGATGATTGGGTGGATTTTCCATTACTGAGTTCCGTATAACAACTCTAGGGCCCCAAAGCAGTCTCCTTTTTACCTAATTAGGTTATATCCTAAATTCTCCAGATTTCCCATAGAAACGCCTTTACCAGCAGTGGCTGAAAGAATCTTTCTTTAAGAGAATATGGATTTTAAAGGAGAATCTGGAAATGGGCTCGGAAAGGTACAAGAAGCAGCAGTAATTCGTAACCTGCACAGCTTTAAGGTAGGAGGACTGGTTGGCTGTCAACAGAAATCTTAATTAAGGATTCCATGTCTAAGTTGGGGACTAAGTAATGGACCCTATAAAATCGTAAAATTTAAGGCCGTTGTTGTCGTCTTCAATGCCAGAATTGAGAATTCACCCTGTCTTTCATGTATCCTATAAAGGCTGCGACCCATTTCGTTTCCTGGAGTTCTTTCTCCTTGCCTGACCAGTGCTTGTCGATGGTAGGAGAATTTGTGGTGGAAAGGTTTTAGATTGGTTGTATGAAATAGTACATTTGATTAAATGGCGGGCTACCCAGTGGAGGGACAATCATGGGAAATAAAACGTTAATGTCCGCTTGCTCCGTCAGTTTCTCAGAGGTACCACACAAGCTGGCCTGGGTCACCGGAGGTTGTCCTAGGGGGGAGTAATGTAAGGTTTGTGTACGTTCCTGAAACTCGTTTGTTGTCAGCCTTTTACTTTTGTCTTGCTGAAATTCTTGCCTCAGTCAAAATGGAGTTTCCCAGCTTGATGTTCCCGCCCTGTTCTCTCCTTTTGTTTTAAGCACCACAGTGAGCAATCAGTGCTTCAGAATTGCTGCAGGGAAACCTGTGACCTGCTCTAAAGCCTTGGACCTTGTACTCCGCTATTCCTACTGAGGAACTTGAAGCAATTGTGGATTGAAACCCGCTTTTTTGAAAGACCCAGTTTGCTGGACTTCGGTAACGAGAAGAAGTCCTGAACTGTTGGGAGAGTGATTGTGAGCTTGATTACCTGGCCTGCTGTGTCTCCTGTTCTGTTCTGCAAATGTGTGATATTTTTGCAAACTTGTTGAAGTAATACAAGGATTTCTTTTCAAACCGTGTTCATGTATTTTCTCGCACCAAGCACAAGACGCTTTTGAACTGTACACATAATTACAGACAACTTGATTAATTTAATAGGATTTTTTTGCATGTAAAAGTTGATGTTAAAAAGAAACATAAATATTTGGGGACCTGTCTATGCAGCTTTGAGCAGGCGAGAAATTTATGATAATGATTTTGGGTTTTCATTGGCTGAAAGCCATAATCATCAACATTAAACAAAATAAACACTTGAAATAAGATCATCTGTAATGACTCTGTATAAATATGAGTTTCCTTTTTGTATTGAGAATTGAAATTTATTAACTTTTTGTTGATATTCTATTTTGTGAGAAGCCCTGTATATGCATTGTCCGCGAACATTAGGAGGAGTTGACCCCAGATGGGGGTTGGTGGCAGTGCTTCAAGCGAAAATTTAGAATGTGGGAAGGTAGGGACCCTTAGAGTTAGTATTTTTCATCAGTGTGTTTTTGGTAATGGGTGCTTGAGTGTCACCTGTGGGATGGAATTGAGGGGGAGTTGGGTTATCGTGGGGGGCCTGGTATTGCTCATGACCCTTTTCGAGCTTTAAATTTGCTTCAAGTGAAAGGTTGGGGACCGTTGGTTTAGACAATTTATTATAGTGAATCAATCGGCCCCACAAGGACATCGTGGGCTTGACGCTGGGATTATTTGTTGCTGGCTGTTCTGTTGGTCGCAAAAAGAGTGTGCGATGTCATTCTGGGCTGGCATAGCACAGGATTTGCCACCCCTTTTGAAATGAGTGTCATGATGAGGCTTATTTCAGGGGGGGGGGAAGCTGGGGCAGTGGCCCCTTTGTGCCCCTGATGACGTTTCTTTGGGTTCCCAAGATGCACGGGATCTCAATGGGCGTCCAAAAGTGGTGAAAAAAATTAGAAAAGCAGTTGATAGTGTGTAAGGGAAGAAAGGGAATTTTTTATTTAATTTTAAATTAGAAAATGTTTAGATTATGGCAGTAAATATATTGGGTTAAGAATGAAAATGCTTTGGCCTCAGACCACACCTTTAATGTTATGGGCAGAGGAAAGGGGGAATGTACAGGCACATGGGTTTGTAACTAATAAGTCATTCAGACTAAGAATTTCCTTCTTGACAGAATAGTGTGGGTGGATCAGGGAATGTGTGATTAGTATATTTGACTTCAGAAGCTTTTTGCAAAGAAATCCCCACAATCCTTATTGAAAAAAGGGGACTAAGTATGGAATGGACAAGGCAATGTTTGGGGGATTCAAAAATGGCTTTGGATCGGTCCAAAAAGTGGTCAAAATGGTGCACACCCCGTTGGAAGAATGTTCAAGTGGGGTCCCAGGGCTTGTCCTGGGCCCTTCTGTATTGTTCAACATCTTTATCAATGATTTAGATGAAGGATTGAGGGTAAGCTGTTAATGTTCTGATGACACAAAGCTAGGAGGGATAGCTAATACATAAAGAAGAGGAGGAGGATTCAAGAAGATATAAATAAAACTGGAGCAGTGGGCAGCAACTAACAGAATGATTTTTAACAAGGAAAAATGCAAAGTACTACACCTGGGCAATAAAATGAAAAAAGCATATACAGAATGGGAGGAATAGGGCTAAGCAACAGACATGTGAAAAGACTTGGTATACTAATTGATCTCAGATTGAACATGAGTCAATAGTGTGATGCAGCAGCAAAAAAGGCAAATACAATTCTAGGAGTATTAGCAGAGGCATACAGTCTAGATCACGTGAGTCATTATTGCCCTCTACTCTCTTTGGTCAGACCTCATCTGGAATACTGTGTCCAGTTTTGCGCACCACATTTTAAAAAAGACATCAACAAACTGGAGCAAGTTCAGAGAAGAGCCACCAGAATGGTGAACGTTCTGCAAACCAAGTCCTATGAGGAAACGGTTGCAGGTATTTGGGAATGTTTAGCTTGCCAAAAAGAAGGACTGAGAGGAGACTTAATAGCTGTCTACAAATATCTCAAGGGCTGTCCATTGTAGAAGGATCATCTTTATTCCATTTGCACAAGGAAAGACTAGAAGCAATGGGATAAAAATGATTGGGGAAAGACCCGATAGATATTAGAAAAGCTTTTTGACAGTTAGAGTGATCAATGGTGGAACAGGCTGCCACGAGAGGTGGGAGTTTCTCCTTCATAGAAGTCTTCAAACAGAGCTGGACGATATCTGTCTGGGATGTTTAGTGAATCCTGCTTTGAGCAGGGGGTTGGCCAATGGCCCAGGAGGTCCCTTCCAACTCTACCATTCTATGATTCTATAACTGACTACATCCGCTGATGAAACTGCCTTTGCAGCAATACGCATGGGGCTCACACCCATGACTTTAACTATTTCAAGGTGTCTTTTCAGTCACTTGGATATCACTTATAAATTATTTATTTTTGATAGACTTTAGTATTATTTTTTCATAATTATGATTTGATGATTTATTCACATTTGTCCTATTTGCCCTTTATTTTGATCCAATTTGCAGTGTCACTGGATCCATTATAGTTTTGTTTATATTTTCATATTTACAGCTTACTAGGATATTATTATTATAGTGAGTGTAGGGTTATTTTGTTTATATTACTGTCTGTCATGATCCAGGCGTGTTTGTTTCATGTTATTCTCTCTTGGTAGGTCATGCAGGGGGTTAACCTTCTCTGCCTCGTTTTGGGTTCCGTGGGGCTATTTCAATCTGCTGTGGCATGCTGACCAATGTCAGTGATAGTTTAGCTTCCAGGCTAGAGCAGCTGACCAGTATACCCTAGTGATCCTTCTGCCTTCTGATTTCCCGTATTAGTGTCTGACCATTCCTTATCCCTGACTTTGGTTACGTTTGGTTGTTTCCTACAGTGTATGTCGGCTTGAACTCTGACCCCGCTCCTGCTTTTCTGTCTCTGATACTATGTTACCGGACCACATTTTGACTCTTTGGCTTGTACTCTGACTCCCCTTTTCGCCATACGTTTTGGATACCGCGTTCCGCTGGCTCTGACTTCTGGCTTGTTCTAACCACGTGCATAGCTCTGACCTCTGGTACTTCGTCTTCTGTTTGTTGCTGACCTTGCTGTCTGACTAATCTTCCGCCTCCTAGGGCGGGCCTGAATGTCTGCACTGTGGTGCTATACACTGAGTGCAACCCTTTTTCCTCCTCACCGGAAGCCCCCTGGTGGAGGTTGTGCGCAAACTGCTCCGCAGTTGCATTACACTGTCCTTTATTATTATTACAGCACTGTTGGGACGTAGTAACACTGTCTAATTGGATTTAGCTATGACCAAAATACTTATTTTACACTATTTTGCTGTGGTGTTATTTGGATTACAGCAACTTTGCTCAGAAAAATTAGGGAGACATTCCTAGATTTCATGTTTTTCCTTATTTATATTCTGTTCATGTAGGGACATAAGTACTTTAACTTATTTCATATATTTCATTTGAGATTGGTTTATATCTTGTTATAATGGAATGTTATTTTCTGGTAAGACATCTAGGAACAATCATGTCATGAGGTTGGCTATTAGAATGTAAGATTTTTAGTGTTTTTTAATCATGGAATGTTCAAAAATTATTATTTTTCTCTAATAAACTTATTTTATTGTGAATTTGTAAAATGTTTTTTTTATGTGTGCACATGTGATATGTTTTATCTTTTTTCCTTTTTGAACACTGACTCAAATGATTGTGTCACTGTCAGAGATCAAAGGTCTGCGACTAAAAAGCTGTTTGATAATTTTTCATCTAATTTCCATGTATTTTGGTGTGCTGAAAACGAAAAAAATATTGAAAAAAATCGGGGTTCAGGATTTGCCACAAAATGCAAAAATTCTCTTCAAATTTAGAAAAATTTTTCTCAATTTTTGGTATTTTTTTTATCTTGGGTTTTGGAAAGTTAAATTACTTTTAATTTATTCACATCAATGCATTGAAGATATACAATGCCAAAAAATATAACTTTCAGAAAGGAACTTTCAGAGTGAGCTAATGAAACCAGCATCAACATGTTGCAAGCTGACGAGCAGGCCTTGACAAGGCCGGGCTTGTTTCAATTGTTTTTTCTTGGTTCTGCTGTTCACACTTTTTCATCTCAGTTCGTGTTAGCTCGTCATATTCAACCGTGTTTCCCAAAATTAGCATTAAGGCTCAGCGAAAGTTATAATTCGCTGAAGTTTCTGTTACATTTGTGGTGAATATACAGTGTTGAAGCAACATCTGAATATTACAGACTGTGAAAAAAGTATACTTGCATATTTCTGGACTAAAGCTTGGAGATCAAGATAGAGCTTGGGCGCCTCATAAAGTGTGCAAAACGGTTGTTGAGGACCTCCGAAATTGGTTCAAGGGTAAGAAAAACAGAGAGAGAGAAAGAAAGAACAGAGAGAAAGAAAAAATATTAGAGAAAGAAAGAGGGGAATGAAGAGAAAGAAAGAACAGAGAAAGAAAACTCGTACACACCACGGCTCTGCTCCGTACACCTCGTACACACACGACTCCACTACTTACACTCGACACACACAGCTCTGCTCCATACACTCATACACAACACGGCTCCGCTCGTACACATCATACACACCGGCTCTGCTCCATAACTCATACGCCACGGCTCTGCTCCGTACACACAACAGCACTGCTACACCACCTGTAAAACCCTCTGACCTCAACATAAACTTCCCTTCATCCAGCACCATGACAACCAGCACACCAGAGACTGCCACGAGGACCCGATCATGTGACCCCCTAATCCTCCCTCCTGTGACCTCTCACAGGTCCTGTGCTCACAGAAGAGGACGTGGTTGCTTGCTGTGAGAGGCAGAGGTGGAGGACAAGGGAGGGTGAGGATGGGGTGCATGGGGGGTGTGGCAGCTTCTCTCACGCGGGAACATAGTGTCCGAGCGGGACAGGGGTGGAAGGGTTGAAATTGGGGACTGTCCGCGCATTCGGGGACAGTTGGGAGGTATGCTTAAATGTATATTCAGTAAATGCACTCAATAATTGGTCGAGGCTCCTTTTGCATCAATTACTGCATTTAATGCGGCGTGGGCAGGAAGCGATCAGCTGTGGCACTGTGAGGGTTATGGAAGCCCAGGGTGCTTTGAATAGAACCTTCAGCTCTCTGCATTGTTGGGGCTGGTGTCTCTTCATTTCAGAAGGCCAACATTTGGATTTTAAAATCATTTTTTCAAGCTGGTGTTATAAAGTATTCTAATTTACTGAGATATTGACTTTTGGGTTTTCATAGGCTGTAAGCCATAATCATCAACATTAACAGAAATAAAACTTGGAAATAGGATACTCTGTATGTAATGACTCTATTAATTATTGAGTTTCACTTTTTGTATGAACGAAATAAATAACTTTTGATGATATTCTAATTTTGTGAGATTGCACCTGTATAAGGTGTGCAAAAGCTTAATAGATTGTTATGCGCCAACTGTATGTAGCAGCACTGAGTTTTGTCACTTTTTTAGCTATTGCTTTGCGAAGCACCTACACTTGTGTGTAGCCCAGCTGCGCTTGAAGCCACATGTTACCCTGGAGGATGCACATAGGTAAACCACAACTTACAAACCTGATATTCATTCACACCTTCACTTTTCCCTGGAGCCACCAGAGGGAGCCCTTGGAGAGTATGCATATATAAAGGGTAGTGGAGGGCGGAGCAGTAGTGATTCCAGGCAGTCTAGCTGAGAGTTGGTTAGTTGTTGGTGTTACTCAGTGAGCTGAGAGGAAAGTTACCTTAGAACGTGACAGGACTGATAGTTCCCTAGGAAAGTGGAAGTAGCTCTCGAAGTGTGCATAGATCAGTCTGACGGAAGGTCCTAATAGTACTTCGGACAGAGGCCTCAAAGGAAGGGAGGAAAGGGAACTGCAGTGTTGGAAAGACTGAAGTTTACAGCTTGAACTTAGTTATTTTGTGGAGCCCATTATGTGGAGGAAGATTGCCACTTAGCCTGGTCAAAACTGAGTTCAACTGAGGTATTTGCAGGAGCAAGCTTGCGACGCTTTGAGAGCGGTGAAGAGAAGGAGAAACTGCCATCTACTGCTTGTGTGTGCTTATGTTAAAGGTGAGAGTATTATTTATTATTATTTATTATTATTGTTTATTTTCTATAGCACCATTGATTCCATGGTGCTGTACATGAGAAGGGGTTACATACAAATTACAGGTTATCACTTACAGTAAACAAACTAACAAAGACAGACTGATACAGAGGGGAGAGGACCCTGCCTTTCGCTTACATTCTACAGGATTGTGAGGCAGGAGACAGTAGGTCGGGGGGTTGCAGCAGTTCGGTGTTGGTTGAGGCAATATCTCGGTAGTGGTGAGGAGGTAGCAGGGTCATTGCAGGCTGTAGGCTTTCCTGAAGAGGTGGGTTTTCAGGTTCCGTCTGAAGGATCCGAATGTGTTTGTAGTGGGAACATGTTGGGGCAAAGAATTCCAGAGGATGGGGGATATTCGGGAGAAGTCTTGGAGGCGGTTGGGTGAGGAGCGAATAAGTGTGGAGGAGGAAGGATGTTTGGGAGGATCGGGAGATTAGTGAGGGAAGATATCGGGAGATTAGTTCAGGATATAAGGAGGAGGAAGATTATAGATGGCCTTGTAGGTCAGTATTAGTAATTTGAACTGGTACGTAGGAGTGGAAGGGGTTTGAAACAGCATTGATCGCTTACCTTACTCTGCACTACGGACGCGGGTCCGAGCTTGCTAGCATCTACACGACTAGTAGGAGATACGGAGGCCCTGTGGACTTCAAGTCGCAGGGGCCCAGCAGTGCTGTAGTAACCGGGGTCAGGAAAGACAGGAGTCTGGTCAGGCAAACCCATTAGAGATTGAGTTCTATCAAGAGAAGGCTCCACACAAAGTCAGCGGGCGCATATGAGAAGACAGAGTTAGACTTCGTTCTATGAGGTCAGAACTCACCACATACAGGAGTAGGAGGCCCTACACTACTCAGTGGGATTACTGGACGTGCATCCTCCACCCTGACAGCTTCCGGGACGTGCCTGCAAACTTTACCATCAGTAAAGGTACAGAAAAAGAGACTTTGTGTGTGTGTGTCTGCCTTATTGATCTGCACCCCTACAACGCCAATACCTGAGGGATCAGTCTTGGCTGTGGAAGATTAACACCTTGCTGCCCAGTAAAACCCTCAGGGATCCCCTGCAGCGTGGCACTTGACCAGGTACCACAGGTGGCGTCACGAACATTTCTACAAACCTATAAATCCCCTGTAAATATCCAAATTTGAGGTGAGCCCAGGGCCCGGACCGAGCTGTGCTACCGTGACATTCCCATTGAAGTGAACGGGCTCGGTGCGAGTACCCCACAGGCTGGCTGTGCGACTCACTTGCTTATTCACTGTGATCAATCATTGCCTGCTTTATTTTTCTTAACTCTCATTCAAATCTCTGTATTATTCTGTCTTCTTCATAGATTATACACTTATCTTACTTACTATTACTATATTACAACACACATTGTGGAGCTGATTCATCAGAGCTCTAATAGCAGAAAAGAGGCATAAAGGCATTGAAAGTCGCAAAATGTTTGCACAGGGGAACTGTGCTTAGCTTTCCAGCTTTTGGTGTTTCATGTTAATTTGAATCAGCTCTGCCAAAATGAGTGGAGCTGGGAGGATTGGGGGAGAAACTGGGCATGGCAATACCCGCAATTCAATTAATCAAATTGCCTGTGTTTTGTACAGCAGTCCTTGGCTGGGTAGCATTTCTGACCTGTACACGGAGGTGCACGCCACTCAGAATATCCATCAATTTATTATCTTCATCAATCATAAAGAATTTCGGGATCTTGTACTCCAGCGAGCCTGGATAGATTTGCGAATTAAGCTTACCTAGTCTTAATGAATCTGCCCTATATGTAGAATTTGTTCACTCTTAAGGTACTGCCCATTAGTGATCTCGTTAGGATCTCAATAAACGAGCAAGCTAATGAATCGTTTTGAGATCTCTTTTTGGTCGCTAGAGCTGCCAAAACAGGAGATCTCATAAAAGACCATCAGCGGTCAGCGATCTCTTTAACGACTTTGGCGGTCGTTAGGATCTGTCATTAGCATGTACTGAGCGCTTTCTGATTCTAGGAATTTCCAGCATCGCTCCTGCTCTCTGCGTCTGTAGCTGCTTTTGTAATTCTGCGATCCTTCTGTGAGCAAAAGAGAACTTACAGATATTGCGATCCTTTCCGTGACGCTAAACCATATGCGTCACAAACGAGGTTGTTCGCAAAAGGTGCCAAACAGCGATATAGGCTCACCAGCAGGACGCCAAACGATCAAAAAACGGTCCAGAACCTAGTGAACGATCACGACATCACAGCAGGGGCCACATAGTTGCTACATGCCACACACAGCTAAGTCGCAACGAGTCGAAAATGTGACGTTTTAGTGAGTCTCGTTTGCGACTGTTTGCGATCTCGTTTAGTGTGGCATACCCTTTGTCTTTATGGCTTTCTCTCCTTATCTTAGTGTCTCACACTATTCATATTCAATCCAAATTGGCTGCTGCATTCACTGCCTCTGTTTTTACAGGTTATGATGGTCTCTCTGATGAGATGCTGTACCAATGCAATGTATTGCTAGTGCAAGGATTATGTGGAAGCATGCCTAGCAGAGGCTGAGGCCATATAAGCCTTCTCTGGCTGATGCATTTTTTTCAAAAAGTGCAAAATGTCAGCAACATTTTAGATGATTACATGAAGTAATTCACAATTGTTTGAATTCAGCAAATTTGCGAATGTCTAAAATTCAACACAAATTTGATTTGCATTAATCAATTCGCTATCTAGTATCTAATCTATTATTATCTATCTATTTATATTTTATCTATTATCTAGTATCTATCTATTGTTATCTAGCAATTCTATTGTCTATCCATCTATTATTCTATCTATCTATTAATCTATCTTATCTATCTATCTATCTATCTATTACTATCTATTATCTATCTATCATATCTATTATCTATCTATTACACTACAATATTACACTGAATGTTACCATGTGGTAATAGATTTTTTATGCTTAAAGTACTGTAAATGGTTGCAACAAATGGATACCACATGGGGATGTGGCATATATTACAAGCTATTCTATGCTCATACATCAATTGCCAACATATCTTGAATTAGTCACATCATTCTGAATGTAGTATGGATAATGGTTTTTCAAACAATGTAGCAAATTGTGCATACGTTTCTGCTTCTTATCAGTGCGAGAGGAGTCTGTGTCGGGTAAAAACGGGCTGATTGCTGGTGTTTCATCGCTCTGACACTTCTCTTGCATTAGCCGCTGTAATTGTTTTTCCACCCCACTCTTTCTATAAGTCGGGTTTGCCTGTCCCTTTTATTTTTCGTAATGATTTTTTTTATTGAATTGTATAATTTTGAGAGTTTCTGGGGCAGAGTAATGGTTACTTGTATAGGTTTATTGCTTGTATACAACAGGACCTCCAAGAAACTTTTTAAATTTTTCCTTTCAAAAACAAATTCTGACTGATGGGTCCCATTTTTGGTGCGATCTTTCATAATAATAATGGTATTTTGTGAAAACGCAAGAATGGTCCAGCCAAAATATATATATATTATATTTATGGGTAAGACCAAAAGTTTGGACACCCTTTCATTAAAGATTTTTCTGTATTTTCATAAATATGAAAATTGAGGAATTACATGAAGGTCAAACTATGAATTAAACCCTGTGGAATTTTCATTCTTTAAAAAAAGTGTGAAAACTGAAAATGTTTGTTCTAGGTTCTTCAAAGTAGCCCCTTTTGCTTTGATTACTGTTTGCCGCAGAAAAGGGAAGAAGGGACTCTAATGCCGGGTTCCCCTAAGCTGGAGGGGTGGTGTGTGGTGTGGGGGTGCTTTCTGGTGACATGTTGGGGATAAAAACAAAGTTCTTTTCAAAA
>JARQOD010010459.1:0-27246 GCA_033576555.1 Oophaga sylvatica | reverse complement strand
ACCCCCGGGGATCGCAGCAAATCCGCCGGGCCCCGCAGCGAAACCCGCCGCGGACCCGAGAAAAACAGTCCGGTCAGAGCAAAATTTTCAGTCGCGGATCCTAGCGAAACCCCCCCGCGGATCAGCAGCAAATCCGCCGGGATCCCCACGAAATCACCCGCGGATCCCGGGGGAAGCAGCGAAATCCCCCGCTCAGCAGAAAAACCCACCCGGATCCCGGGAAAATCACGGGAATCCGCCACGGATCAGACGAAACTGCCGGGATCAGAGCGAAATCCCGCGGATCGAGCAAAACACCCGGGGGCCCGCAAGGGATCAGCGCGAACCCGCCGCGATCAGCAGCGAAACCCCCGCGGTCCGCGCGAATCCAGAAAAATCAGTTGCGGCGCGCGAACCGCCAGGAAAATCGCAGAAAAAATCCCCGCAGTCCCCCCCCCCAGCGAAATCACCGCGGTCCGAGGGTCGCAGCGAAATCCCCCGCGGACCCCAAAAAATCAGCACCCCACAGTTGCGGATCGCAGCGAAATCCCCCCGCAGATCGCACGAATTCAGGGGGGATCCCCCGGGGGATCAGCAGCGAATCCGCCGCAATCAGCAGGGGAAATCCGCCCGGATCAACGAAATCTCGGGCCCGCAGCAAAAATCACCGGGTAGCGCGATATCCGCCGCGGATCAGACGTATCCGCCGCGGATCCTCAGCGAAATCCGCCGCGGTCCGCAGCAACCCCCGGGGGATCCAGCGAAACAGCCGGGTCCGCCGCAAAACCCGCCGCGATCAGCCGCAAACCGCCGCGGACGCCGCGAAATCCCCGGGGGGGCGGTCCAGCAAAATCAGCGCAAATCAGCAGCAAAATCCTTTTGGAAAAAAAAAAAAAAATTTTTTTTTTTTATTTGTCCCTCCTTTGCGGGGGAGGGGTTATTTACTTTTTTTTTATTTTTCACTGGGCAGTTTATCCTGATCAAAAAAATTTTTTACAATGGAGGGGCGCATGCGCTGCGCCGGGGCGGGGGGCACTGCGTGCCCCGCCATTTTCCAAGTTTTGGGGGCCCATGAAGAATCCCGGGCAGCCGCCGGGAGGACCCGGGACATCGGGGACCGGGGAGGGTGGTGGGGATCGGAAGGGGGGGGGGGGACAAAGGTGGGGGGGGGGGATCGCGGAGGGGGAGCAACACGACGGCGGTGACCGTTTGCCCACTTTTGTGGCGGGGGCCCGTCACCGCCGTGACATTTGGGGGGGGGTTGATCACGGTCTCCGCCATGGCAGATGCATTGCAGCATCGGCCCGGCTGGGTTGTATTTTTTTACCAGTTTCATTGGGAAATATTCAAATCGCTCTGTTTGGGATTTTATTTTAACAGCAATCAAGCATCGTGGCCCGTGGGGGTTTAAGCCAACCCCCTGTGGTGATGCAGTAAGGGTCCTGTTACTGCGGGTCGGGTGGACCTTTCAGTGACCCCGGACCCCCGACCCGCAGTAACATGATTTATAGCATGACGCCGATGGTGGCGTCATGGGTCGGGATGGCACAGGTTTTCATGACGCCAACGTCGGCGTCATGGGTCGGGAAGGGGTTAAGATGTTTTTCTCTGTTATTCAGAATCAGTCACTAATGACACTATTTGCTGATTAAGGGACATGGTGGCATTTAGTCCTAAGGTCAGTTTTGACATGCCCTGTCTCCATGAAAATAATCTCTCTAATGACATGACACCACCTTGATTGAGGTAGCTAATGACAAGAAGGCATGCAACCAATCGATAGAATAATAAAGTTAGTTAGATAGAACTGTTAATGACAATAATTAAGGTTCACTTAAATAGAACACCTGGTAACTTCTAACAGGCCGTGGAAATTCCTTTATAGATAGCAAATGGTCAAGCTGACATATGCATGACAAGATGTTTTTACTGTAATAAATGATTCACTAATAAGTTCTGAATAATACATCAGATGACATGTTGTATACGCCCAGTCAGCAGTGGATATAAGCTGATGGGATTGATTAAAGATCAGAAGATTTTGACCCAGAGACTTGTCTCCTGTGTCCATTACGTCCCACCATCCTGCCTCGATCGAAGCTCCACCTAATCTGGAATGATCTGATATACTGATGTCTGATTAGACAACACAAACTCAACAGATGTCAGGGTGTTGATTGACAGCTCGACTATCCAATCTGAGACTGTGAGGCTTAGCTGTCTCATGTAGTCATTATTCCAGTTAATGGCCATGCTTTTTAACTGAGCTGTGTTTCCCAGAACACTGCCAGATATGCATTTATCTTGTGAGGTCTGTGCTGTACTTTCCTTGTGCCTTGAGTTCTGTGTGCTTGATCTGTTGCCTGACCTTGGAGTTTGTTCTGACCATCCGCCTGTTTAACCTCTTCAGCTCTGATGCATTATCCACCAGGTACTCTGACCTCGGAACGTTACCTGTCTACACTTTTGTCTCTTCCTTCTGGTTATGACGTACCCTCCTGGCTTGTAGTTCTTCAATGGCTTATGAAATAGCATATGTTAAAAACTTTTTCACTTACTATTAGTGATGAGCAAGTATGCTCCTTGCTAGGGTTTTCCTGAGCATGCTCGGGGGGTCTTGGAGTATTTGGAAGAGCTCGGAGATTTAGTTTCTGTCGCCGCAGCTGCATGATTTGCGGCTACTACAATAGACAGCCTGAATAAATGTGGGGATTGCCTATTTGTTAGGGAATCCCCACATGTATTCAGGCTGTCTAGCAGTCGCAAATCATGCAGCTGCGGCGACATAAACTAAATCTTCAAGCACTTCCAAATACTCGGAGACCACCCGAAGATGCTCGGAAAACCCGAGCAATGAGCATACTCGCTCACACTACTTACTATGTCAATGGAATTACACTAAGGCTGTTGAGCTTACCATATGACATATCTAAACATTTTTGCTTTTTTTAAAAAAGTGGAATGAAAAATAAGACTGGTTGATATTTGGGAACGTTTCTTTCTTGGAACACTTGTCAATCACCAATCATCTAAACGACAAGCAAAACACGAGTTCCTTAGGAGTAATTTTTAAGCTTGTTTAAAAATCATCGCTCTCGGCAGCACATGCTGCCAAGAATATTGATATTCTTTTGGCACAGAATGTTTGAATAATCCTTAGACTAATTTGCGTTTAAACATGCTATAGAACAACTATTGATCGGATTCTATTTAGGTGATCGGCGGTCGTTTAACGCAAGTCTAAGTACACTCTAAGCTTCAGTTTTGCTCATACATCAGGTGATCGGCATCTTGTTTACACTTGCCGATTACCAGAAAGGAACTTTTCTAGGAATGCTCTTTGACAATAATTGGAGTTGAGTTAGGCTACTTTCACACATCAGGCTTTTTGAATCAGGCATGATCCGTCTTATGCCTGATAGGACGGATCCGGCGCTGATTTTAAAAAACTGATGGAACTGATCAGGTTTTTCGCCTGATCCGGCCTGACCTTTTGAACCCGGAAAAAAGAAGATTTTCTATGTTGAAAATACAGACATGAGAGAGAGAGAGAGAGAGAGAGAGAGAGAGAGGAGAGAGAGAGAGAGAGAGAGGAGGAGAGAGAGGGAGAGAGAGGAGAGAGAGAGAAGGAGAGAGAGAGAGAGAGAGAGAGAGAGAGAGAGAGAGACCTTAGACTCCGGATCAGTTTTCTGACGGATTTGTCAAAAATCTGGTCCGGCTCCATAGGTTTGCATTGTTTCCGGCCGCCTGAAGTGCCGATTCAGGCACTGTCAGGTGCCTCCGGAAAAAAAAAAAAAAACGTTCAAAAACCGTCTTGTCCGGGCCGCCGGAATGTACAATTCCGACGGATCCGGCCAAAAAACGGATACAACGCAGTGACATCAGGCGCGATCTGGCGCTAAATGTAAGTCAATGCTAAAAAAACGCATCCGGTACCGGATCCGTTTTTTTAGAAACACGCCGGATCGCGCCTGATTCAAAAAGCCTCGATGTGTGAAAGAGGCCTTAGATCAATAATATTTTTCTAGTCCAGCTGTTTAAAATGAAGCTGCTAGGTAGAGATATGATTTTCATAAAAAAACTCCCATGGAATGTCCAGACAATATGGCTCCCTACAGTATTCCAATAGTATACATCCTCCGGTGTGAAACTGAGGAGTCATTTACAGACCAGATGTTATACCACATGGTGACGGTGAATAACAGCATTTTCTGGATATATTTCAGAATTAATATTTTATTGTAAAAAGTGCCTATTTTTAAACAATGTATAAACATTAGCGCACACAGCAGCTAGTATAATCACCACCACATGCAATCTTCTGCAGTTAACTATTAACTCCTTTAACTCGAAGCCTGCTTTCACCTTCCTGACCAGGCCAATTTTTACAATTCTGACCACTGTCAATTTATGAGGTCATAACTCTGAAGCACTTAAATGGATCCCACTGATGCTGAGACTGTTTTATTCGTGACATATTGTAATTCATGATAGTGGTAACATTTCTTTGATATGACTTGCGATTATTTGTGAAAAAATGGAAACTTGGCAAAAATTTTTAAATTTTCACATTTTAACTTAAATGCTTTTTAATCAGAGAGTCATATTGCACAATAGTTAATAAATAACATTTCCCACATGTCTACTTTACATCAGCACAATGTTTGAAACATATTCTTTGTTAGGAAGTTATAAGGGTTAAAAGTTGACCAGCGGTTTCTCATTTTTACAACAAAATTGGCAAAACCATTTTTTAGGGACCATCTCACATTTGAAGTGACTTTGAGGGCCTCTTTAACAGAAAATATCCAAAACTGGCACCATTCTAAAATCTGTACCCCTCAAAGTACTCAAAACCACATTCAAGAAATGTATTAACCCTACAGGTGCTTCACATGAATTTTTAGAATGTGGAAGGAAAAAATAAACATTTACTTTTCTTTCACAAAACTTTTCCTATTAGACCTATTTTTTTTTACTTTCGCAAGGGTAACAGGTAATGATGAGCGAGCAACCGAGCATTTCCGGTATTATTCGGTGGGAGCTCGGGTCGCCTCCCTGCAAATTTTGGCACGCTTTAGAGCACCAGTGAACATTCCGGGTATTGTCAGTCATGCACTGTAATGCCGCAGCCATCTTTGTTGTGGTATTACAGTGATTGGCTGGCCGCACAGCGTCATCAGGTCTATAAGAGACCGGACGCCGCCCTGCTCGACGCATTCAGCTCCGGATTCAGACAGTGTAGGGAGAGCTGCTGCTGAGATAGTGAGAGATTTGTGCTTTTATTAGTTAGTGTGGGTCTACCATTGTTCAATCCACAAATCCAGCTAAACCAACAGTTCTTTTAAGGACTAATTAGGGGGTATATAGATTGCAGTGCTAGGTAGGCAGGGGAGTCTATGTGCGCATATTCACATCAGTGCAAGGCATGCAGGCACTGTATGTGAGTGTGTGTAGCCCAGCTGCGCTTGGAGCCACATGTACCCAGGAGGATGCACAGAAGGTAAATCCACACTCACACCTGATATTCATTCACACCTTCACTTTTCCCTGGAGCCACCAGAGGGAGCCCTTGAAGAGTATCTAGATATATAAGGGTTGTGGAGAGAGAGCAGTTTAGTTAGTGCAGTTGAGAGTTTGATCTGAGAGGAGTTGTTGGTTTTACCTCAGACAAGCTGAGAGGGAGAGTTACCTCAGAACGTTGAAAGACTGTCTGTTACCCTAGAAAGCGGAAAGTAGCTCTTGAAGTGTGCACAGATCAGTTAGACGGAAGGTCCTGATAGCTGCTCAGACTGAGCGTTAGAAGGAAAAGAAGGAAAGGGAACAGTAGTCATTGAAAGACTGAAGACTACAGCTTGAGCTTAGTTCACTATGTGGAGGCCAGTAATAGTGGAGGAAGATAGCCACTTCAACCTGGTCAGAACTGAGTCAACTGAGTGTAGTTTCAGTGAGCAAGCGTGCCGACGCTTTGAGAGCGGTGAAGAGAAGGGAGAATCAGCTATCTACTGCTAGTGTGCTTATGTTAAGGGTCAGAGTAGGACGAAAGGCGAGTGGAAAGAAGAAGAGAGTGACAGAGGTTTGAAACAGCATTGATCGCTTACCTCTACTCTGCACAACCGGACACCGGGTCCGAGCTTGCTAGCATCTACACGACTAGTAGGAGATACCGGAGACCCTGTGGGACTTCAAGTCGCAGGGGCCCACAAGTGCTGATACGTAACTGGGGTCAGGAAGAACAGGAGTCTGGTCAGCGCAACCATTAGAGACTAAGTTCTATCCAAGAGAAGGCTCCACCACAAAGTCAGCCGGGCGTATAAACTGAAGACAGAGTTAGACTTTGTTTCATACAGGTCAGAAACTCACACAACTGGAGTAAGGAGGCCCTACACCTACTCAGTGGGATTACTGGACGTGCATCCTCACCCTGCCAGCTTCCCGGGACGTGCCTGCAACTATACCATCAGTAAAGGTACAGAAAGAGACTTTCGTGTGTGTGTCTGCCTTATTGCTCCTGCACCCCTACACTGCCATATACCCTGAGGGATCCAGTCTTGCCTGTGGAAGACTTAACACCTTGCTGCCCAGTAACAACCCCTCAGAGGATCTACCCTGCAGCGCTGGTCACCTGACCAGGTACCACAGGTGGCGTCACGAAACAAACTGTACATATACTTTAATCCCCTGTAAATATCCCACATTTATGGTGATCGCCCAGGGCAACGGACCGAGCTGTGCTACCCGTGACATCCCCATTGAAGTGAACGGGCTCGGTGCCGAGTACCCCACAGGCCCTGGCTGAGCGACTCAAGTGTATAGATCTGACTGCATACTTCAAAAGGGTCCATTACTGTCTGGTGCTGCCTATTATATATATACCTAGCTGCAGGTATCCGTGGCTAGGATTATTTTTTTTTTTGCACCTGAATCCTGCTAATTTTATTACAAAGCAATCCAGAGACCCCACTTTTTTCTACATTTATTTGCTTGGTCACACTGCAGACTACAGCCAGGTCATTTTAATACAACGTGAAAATCTGGCAATTTAAAACAGCTTTTTTTGTCCCAGGCATCAGATCTGAGTGCGCAGAAAATTCTGTTTTTATTATTGTTACTGTAGTATTTTTTGGAGTGTCTTACAACACTTTTGGCCACTATTTTGCTGACCAAAAAATCTTTAGGTGGCCAAAAAATATTTATCTATATACTTATCACTCTGTTTTTAACGCCACACGCATCGTATATCATTGCGATAACTATTTTACAATTTTAGTACTCCATCAATTTTTTTTACTGTCATAGCCTAGTTAGTGACACAATTTTGGTGGTCCAAAAAAATCCAGTCCACATATGTAAGTGTTCTCTGTCAGACGCCAGATCTATCTGTGGTCTACAAACTGTGGCTTTTCCGGCCTATATTCCACTGTATTTGCTGTCTGTTACCCTAGTTCTGTACAATATTTTGGGGTATAAACAAAAAAAATACAGGCTACATAGAGTGACCAGTGTAGTATCTGTGTCAGACTCCTATCTCTCTGTGTGCAAAAAATGTGGAATATCAGGGAATCATTACCCTCTTTTGCTGTGTCTTACCCTATTTCTAGACAGTCTTTTTGGGTTAAAAAAATTTAAAAAAACTACAGGGCACATACTGAACAAATTGTTAGCTCCGTCAGATGCCAGTTGTATCTGTGCTCTACAAATAGTTTCTTTTCAGGCCTATCATGCCCTTTTGTTTTCTGTCTGCTACCCTAGGTCTAGTATACACTATTTTGGCCTAAAAAATAAAAAAATACAGGCCTCATATTGAACAGTCTGGTATCTCAGTGGCACGCCTCATCTATCTGTGGGCTAGAAAGTGTGCTTTTGAGCCTTCTCTTCAGCTTTATTTGCTGTATGTTACCGTAGCTCAAAACAGTTTTTTTGTGTGTAAAAAATACAAAAAAAACAGCGACATTTTGCACAGTCCGGTATCTCTGTGACACGCCTCAAGTATCTGAGGGCTACAAAGTGTGCTTTGGAGGCTTCCATTCACCTTTATTTGCTGTGTTTTACCGTAGCGGTAAACACTATTTAAGGATAAAAATTTAAAAAAATACTGCCCACATATTGAACAGTGTGGTATCGCTGTCAGACGGGTGGGCTATTTGTGGCCTACAAATTGCGGCAATTCAGGCCTACGTTCCACTGTATTTGCTGTCTGTTTACCCTAGTTCTGTACAATATTTTGGGGTATAAACTAAAAAAAAATACAGGCTACATAGAGTGACCAGAGTGGTATCTGTGTCAGACTTCTATTTCTCTGTGTGCTAAAAATTGTGGCATTTCAGGGCTACATTAGACAGTTTTTTCTTCATCTTACTACAGTTATTGACAGTGACATTTTTTTAAACAAATAAAGTACATTCCAGATATTTGAAAGTGCGTTTTGCTTGCACACGGATTACATCTAATTTTGCTTCAAATTGTGACTTTTTTTATTGAACGTTAAAAATATTGTGCTACATTTAAAGTGGGAAAGGCGCGTGGCAAGTGACGGGGAACTGGCAATGATGGTGATGGTGCAAGCAGAAGCAGAGGGAAAGCTGCAATTGTGTCACAACAAACATCCACATCTTATCTCAACAGATTCCTGTTAGAATTCATAGGGGACGGCAGAAGACCAACTCTTGACACCAGAGCAGCGTGAAAAGGTAGTTGGTTGGATGGCGGATAATACTTCCAGTCAGTTTGGCACCACCAACAGCACCCTGTCTTCCACACGGTCAAGTCTGAGTAGCCGTGTGTGTTAGGCATCGGGCAACGGCAGGATCCGGGAGTCTGTGGTCTCCCATCCAGACCCAGCTGAGGCAGATGCTGCTTAGCTTCGCCATCGTTCCCAACACCTAGCCAATACCGAGAGTCACAAGTAGTTACTTGGGTCTTTGTTCATAGTAGCCTTAACCCTAGGTTACAGAACAGGAAAAGGCTGTTGTAAGCCTAAGTCCAGAAATGCCTGCACTGAACACAGGGCCGGCGTCAGCACCCGGCACACCCGGGCAAGTGCCGGGGCCCTGAGCAGGCGGGGGGGCCCACTCGCAGTCTGGCACCCCCGCGCCCGTTAGCGGAGGAGAGCGGTGTCAGCGCCGCCACTGGGCCCCCCCCCGCTTGTTCAGGGGCCCGGCATCAGCTGGCACAATACTTACCTCTCCCGTGCCTCCGCTGCCGCAGCTCCCGGGCTCCAGGGGGCGCCGGCGCTTCCTCTCACAGCAGCACAGCTGAATGACGTCATCATTCAGCGGCGGCTGTGGCAGAGAGCGCGGGGACGCCGGACAGGTAAGACGTGTGTGTGTGTGTGTCTCTGTGTGTGTCTGTGTGTATGTAGTGCGGTGCTTTGTGTGTGTATGTATGTGTGTGTGTGTATGTGTGTGTGTATGTATGTGAGAGAGTGCTTGTGTGCTGTCTGTGTGTGATGATGGGCAGGCATTGCTGATAATGGGGAGGCATTGATGATGATGATGGGGAGAAGATGATGATAATGGGCAGGCATTGATGATAATGGGCAGGCATTGATGATGGGGAGAAGATGATGATGGGCAGGCATTGCTGATAATGGGGAGGCATTGATGATGATGGGGGAGAAGATGATGATAATGGGTAGGCATTGATGATAATGGGCAGGCATTGATGATGGGGAGAAGATGATGATGGGCAGGCATTGATGATGATGGGGAGGAGATGATGATCATGATGGGCAGGCATTGCTGATAATGGGGAGGCATTGATGATGATGGGGAAAAGATGATGATAGTGGGCAGGCATTGATGATAATGGGCAGGCATTGATAATGGGGAGAAGATGATGATGGGCAGGCATTGATGATGATGGGGAGGAGATGATGATGGGCAGGCATTGCTGATAATGGGGAGGCATTGATGATGATGGGGAGAAGATGATGATAATGGGCAGGCATTGATGATAATGGGCAGGCATTGATGATGGGGAGAAGATGATGATGGGGAGGAGATGATGATGATGGGCAGGCATTGATGATAATGGGGAGGCCATGATGATGATGGGGAGGCAATGATGATGATAAGGAGGCAATGATGATGATGGGGAGACAATCATGATGATAATGGGGAGTCTTTCCACAGTGCCCTTTCCTGAGCCGTAACAGTGCAGAACGCAGTACAGCGCAGAGGAGAGCTCCATATTTTGTATGGAGCATTATATGGGGACCAGTATCCTGTATGGAGCATTATATTGGGTCCAGTATTCTGTATGGAGCATTATTTTGGGTCCAGTATTCTGTATGGAGCATTATATGGGGGGTGACATCCTGCATGGGGTATTATATGGGTGATGAGTGGGAGACTGTGGTGCCCATAATATTGTATGGAGGACTGTACTGTCCAGTCTGTTCTGTGCGCTGTGAGGATTTGGCGGTTTTTGAGCTATTGTACAATTTACAATAGATATCACTCATGTAATGGAAGAAGTGAAGTATTTGGCATTGCACTGCATCTATATTTCTCTGCTGTATCTGTGCATCATGAATCGTGGTCTGTGTTAAAGGGGCCCACTGAGACTCTTTCGCCCGGGGCCCATAAAAACCTGGAGCCGGCCCTGACTGAACATATCCGTGACATGGCAAGCCATGATTGGTGGTTAATGTCAGCTGATCCTCTGACCTGGCACCGCCTGATTGGTCACGGATGACGTCACCGATGATGCGATTGACGAGATGGCTGGGGGCGGAGCTTAGCCCTTAAATAGCTTGTCTGTCCGTGGCGCGGTCAGATCATACTAATATAGGCAGTGCTCTTGTGTGGACGTGCCAGAATCTGGGCTCCACATGCTCTCTAGCTTTGCTCTCCGGGACCTACCGATGCCAGAGTACGCTCGGCTAATTAGCACAGGTCCTTCAGGCAGGTTTTAGCTTATGCCAGGCAGGTAGCCAATGTGGCATAGTCTTGCTACGAATAAAGGGTAGCTATACACCCTGAGCAGACTGCGGGGCGCATAACCTGTAGCCAATGTGGCGCAGTCTTGCTACGAATATAGGGTAGCTATACACCCTGAGCAGACTGCGGGGCGTGTAACCTGGGCATCCCCTGCCAAGCTGAACAGAGAGTTGCTCAGTCCGGTCACACACCAGCTGGTAGCACATACGCCTGGCGTTAGTCGCACGCACTTCCTAGCGGCTGGCACGTAGCTTCTGTGCAGTCAACAGGGCTACGTCTATACCAGCTTAATATACACAAAAAACCCCACAGGCAAATGAGCCAATTGGTAAAGTGCCAAAAGTCCCAAACAGGGAAAGAAAGACACCCGCTCCGATTAGACATGTGTGGCAGGAAAAAACAAAGGAGCAAATAGGTGAAAAATATAATCAATCTTTATTCAACAGGAATACATCATATAAAAAGTATCAAAATCCATAATATAGAGAGACAGAACAGGGTAAAACCAAAATGTACCACAGGGAAATTAACCACAGTGCTATTTCATGTATAAAGTAACAAATCAAGACAAATATGGGTTAGAAAGTGCAAATGCATGAGTTACAGCATATGTTACACAGGCAGAGCTGCTGATGCTTGGATCCTAAGTCGCAGTAAGGGCAATAGTATCCATGTAAGCAAAAAGAGCCAAGACACCAAGTAACTCACCAGGTAAAGTAGAGCACCATGGGTGTCCCTGGGTCTATACCAGCTTGCAGCACATAGTGCAAACCTAATATCTGGCAAGTGGCTTCTGTGCCATTAACAGGGCTACATCTACGCCAGTTGATAGCACATCTTCCGTGACGTTAACGGAGATAGTGCCAATTCTACATCTCCCTAGTGTGAAGTAACACATGCGAGATCTAATGTTAGATTTCTGTTGTCAGTTTGACCCTCATACTCTAGGGGTGTTCGGCAGCAGTGTCTATAAACTGCATCGCGGACCCCATGTTCGGTTGCAATCCATTATAGAATAAAGTTGCTGCAAACCGAGCGCATAACAGTGTGTCTGGACCGCATATTCCTCACCCTGATCCTCCTTCCAGCTCCCATGCCGAGTGCCCGCAGACAACTGATCCCACACTTAGACACTCCGAAGAGCTGTTCAGTTGTCCATTTAGATTCTGGCCTCTCGCCCGGTTCACTTGGAGCGGGGCAAACTGAGATTGCATGTAGCGATGCTCAAATATTTGAGCAGCCACGTTCACATGAAGGCGACGTTGGGAATGTGTCACAAGAGGTGAACGATGATGAAACACAATTGCCAGAAAGTCAGGAGGAGGACCAAGGTGCGGAAGTGGAAAAGGAGGTGGTGGATAATATAGTAACTGACCCAACCTTGCAGGAGGACATGCAGAGCGAGGACAGCAGCGCATAGGGGAGGGAGGCGTAGCACCACAACAGGCAGGAAGAAGCTGTTATGTTTTGGTAGCTGAGGAGGCAGGAGCAAAAAACCGCATAGGCAGCCTTACACCAGAGAGGTTGGAAACTAATAGGTTGCAGACCCCTAATCTAACCGCACAACTAGAAGCAGCCGTGGGACGTTCCTACGGTGCCCTAGACGCCTCGTCACAGGCGGAGAGATAGCTATCCTGAAGATGGAAAGAGGAAAGCTAACTGCCCCGGAGTAGACCCCAAAAGACTAGGAAGACCCCAAACATATAATGGCGGTTAGACAAGATGAAAATACGAACACAGACAGAAAATAGATTGAGCAAACGCTGGGGCCCAAAACTGTCTAGATAGGACAGCACAGGAGAGAATACTGTCTGCAACCCAGAAAAACCCTAGGAAAAACTCCAACACTTCTGAATCCAAAAACACTGAGACCACACGGTCTCGACCACCTATATCAGATCTCTGGTGTGGACACGTAGCTACCCAGCAGTAAAATATCACAAGAACTGAGCAAATGAACAAATACAAAAAACGAACGGAGACCAGCCAAAGCCCCCCAAAGGGGACCCGGCTGAAGACAAAAAGCAATGCAGCAAAAAGCAAGGAATTCAAACCACAGTAAAAAAACTGAAAGAGACTTATCTGAATGCAAGCAGGAGACAGCAGAAAAGCAAGCCGAATTCCAACCTAGACCAGGAAGAACAATTGATCACCGCCGAGGATCATGGGAGGTCAGCTCACTTATATCAGACCAGTCAGTATCACCTGACAACCACTCTTCAACTGCAGGTGTAGGACTCTTGGTGTTCCACATAGGTTCAATACCCTCAGCAACCACCAGAGGGAGCTTCAGCTCCGAAGTTGTCTCCAATACGTTCACAACAGAAGCACTGTGGTGGCCGCAGACAGAAGGTGGGAAACCGTTCCTCGTAACACCAACACTACGGAAATTGTCATTACAACTGATCGGTCTTCCCAAGTCTGTTTGTTTTTTAAAGACTCTGCCGATAACCCCAAACAGGCCATTTGCACTACCTGCCATGCCTGCATCAGCAGAGGTAGCAAACCTACCAGCCTGACCACCACCGGCATGATCAGGCACATGTCAGCAAAGCACCCGACTTTGTGGGCTGAACCCCAGAGTCCAAGAACAGTGTCGGCGGGTAACACCACAGCTTCTTCCACTGTTGTGCGTGGAAGCCAATCTCCTGTCCATTGTGCCTGCGTAGATGCCTCCTGCCCTTTAACCTGTCGTTGCACACACTCAACTACCACCATCAGCAAGCATGTCCACATCCTTGTCCCAGCACAGCCTTCAGTTGTCCATATCCCAGTCATTGGAACGAAAGCGGAAATATGCATTCAACGCCCCACAGGTCACAGTACTAAATTCACACATTTCTCGTCTGCTTGAGCTCAAAATGTTGCCTTTAAGGTTCGTGGAGACTGAAGTTTTCCGCAACCTGATGGGGTCGGCAGTCCCAAGGTACTCTGTCCCAGCCGACACTAGTTTTCCCGGTGTGCCGTCCCGGCATTACACAAGCACGTGTCCCACAACATTACCTGTGCCCTCAACAATGCAGTTACAGGGAAAGTACACTTAACCACAGACACGTGGACAAGTGCTTCTGGTCAGGGATGTTACATCTCGCTAACAGCACACTGAGTTAACATAGTGGAAACAAGGACTCAGTCTGACTTTGGGATGGAACACGTCCTACCAACGCCAAGGATTGAGAGCCCTAGCTCAAACAGAGTGGCCCCCACAGGCTACAGCTCCTGCACGTCACCTTCCTACTCCTCCTCTTCAGCCTGTTTCTCTGAAATTATCACATCAGTCGCAAGCTGGAAGCACTGCAGCACTGCCTCAGCTCAGCCAAGCATCAACAGGCTGTGCTGATGCTAATATCCTTAGGTGACAAACATCACAATGCTGAAGAGTTGTGCACAGCTCTGAAAGAGCAAGCAGATATGTGGCTGACACCGCTGAACCTACAGCCAGGCATGGTGGTGTGAGACAATGGCCGTAACATGGTGGAGGCTCTGAGGCGAGGCGAGCTCACACATGTACCATGCCTGGCCCATGTGCTTAACCTCTTGGTTCAATGGTTTCTCAAAACCTACCCGGAGCTGCCAGATCTGCTTGTCAAAGTACCCCGCCTGTGTGCCCATTTTGGAAAGTCAGCTACAGCTTCAGCCGCCCTTTCCGTGCTTCAGCAGCGTTTGCAGCTTCCGGCTCCCCAACTGGTGTGTGATGTCCCCACGCATTGAAACTCTACACTGCATATGCTGGAAAGGATTTGTGAGCAGAAGAGGGCCGTTGTTGAGTACCAGTGTCAACAAGGGCATCGGTATTCAGTTCAGACTCCACACATAAGACCTCAGGAGTGGACATGGATGTCAGACATATGTACCATCCTAGAAAACTTTGAGTAGTCCACCAAGATGGTGAGCAGCGATGACGCCATAATTAGCGTCACCATCCTACTTCTCTATATTCTGAAAAGCTCTCTGCTCACAATCAAACAGGATGCTTTGCAGGCAGAGCACGATGAGATGGAGCAAGGAACCATACAGGGTGATTACACACAGCCCAGCCTCATGTCATCCCAACGTGGATTAGTTGACAATGAGGAAGAGGACAGGAGCTACTTTCCTGCGCTGGTACTACAAGCACAACTCTCATACCGTCTGTTCAGCGTGGATGGCCTGAGGATAGGGAGGAGGAGGATGAGGATGACAGCATGGTAAGTCGTCCTGTTGGTGAGGACACGGAAGGATTGCTAGTTATCAGTCTGGCACGAATGGCAGACTTTATGCAGCGCTGCCTCTCCTGTGACCCTTGCATTATCAAAATTTTTGTGGACAGTCAGTACTGGTTGATGACACTTCTAGACCCACCCTACAAGGAGAACTTTCAATCTCTTATTCCAAAGTAAGATAGGTGTATTAAAATTATGCAGTACCAGAGGGCCATTGTTGCGGAATTACTGAAAAAATTCCCATCTGAAAACGCTGGCGGCAGAGGTCACAGTTCGTTGGCCAACCAAGGAGTAGAGGCGAGAGAGATCCAACTACAATCCAGCAGAGGCAGGGGAACATTGACAAAGTACTTGGGACACTTTTCTCAGACACTCCCATCGCCTGGCCCAGAGTCGTGGGGTAGTCTCACAAGGCCTGGAAAGTTTGGGAAGATGTTAAAGGAGTACTTTGCTGACCGTACCAACGTCCTCCGTGATTCCTCTGTGCCTTTTAATTACTGGGTATCCAAGCTGGACACGTGGCATGAACTGGCTCTCTCTACGCCTTCGAGGTCCTGGCCTGACCTGCCGCTAGCGTTTTGTCAGAGCAGGTTTTTAGTGCCGCTGGTGGAATAATAACTGATAATCGCATCTGCCTGTTAACAGAAAATACTGACAGGCTGACTCTTACATAACCTTCAATACAGTATTTTTTTGGGAGGTGTATTTCCATGCACCTCTTCACACCCACCCATGGGTAAACGCTTCCTGACTTTGACTACTTAGTGTGTTATTATCCTCCTCCTTCTCCTCATCCTCATCATCCACCACCACTAGAACACAAGGGTGACCGTGGTCTGTGATGCAACAGCCAGTATAAATTTTTTCAAGGGTGTTTTGATGCCTGTTCAAAAAAATTTTACACTCTATGTTGAGGTGTCACCCCCCATGGGAAAATGTTTTTCAGCCTATGCACTTAGTGTATTGGCATTCCATGTATAGGAACCATACTCCACGTCTCTTCCTACACCACCCCTCGATCACCAGGGTGACCGTGTTCCGTGATGAAACAGCCACTATATTATTTTGCCAAGGTGTTTAGGATGTACGTAACTACAAATATTTACACAGTCGGTTGATGTGCCCCACCCCAGAGGAAAATGTTTTTCAGCCTATGCACTTAGTGTATTGGCATTCCAAGTATAGGAGCCATACTCCACGTCTCTTCCTACACCACCCCTAGATCACCAGGGTGAATGTGTTACGTGATGATACAGCCACTACATTGTTTTGCAAGGGTGTTTAGGATGTCCATTACTACAATTATTTACACTTTTGGTTGATGTGCCCCACCCCAGGGGAAACTGTTTTTCAGCTTATGCAGTTAGTGTATGGCCATTACAAGTAAAGGAGACCCGCTAATTTGTAATGGAAACTGATTTTTAGGAGGACTTCATACACGTATCTTCAAAGTGGTATTTTCGTTGGACCAAATTTGGGGCAGGCCTTCCATTCAATGCATAGGAAAATAATATGTGAGACCCACTTCATAATAATGTGAACTTTGTTGGTTGTGAATATTCTTCAACAATGCAATTCTTCTATGCCAGAGTCAACACTGCAATGGTCCACCGCTGGGTCTTCAGCATCAACACTGCAATGGTCCACCGCTGGGTCTTCAGCATCAACACTGCAATTGTCCACCGCTGGGCCTTTAGCATAAACACTGCAATTGTCCACTGCCGGTTCTTCAGCATCAACAATGCAATTTTAAACTGCAGGGTCTTTAGCGCCAACACTGCAACGGTCCACCGCTGGGTCTTCAGCCTCAACTGTTATGATATGGTAGCCGAGGAGGACTGTAACAAAAGTAGCAAAGGCAGCCAGTCACCCAGAGTGATTGGTAACTAATGGATTGCAGACCCCTAAACTAACCACACAACTAGAAGCAGCTGTGGGACGTACCTACGATGACCTAGACGCCTCGACACAGCGGGAGAGTTAATTAAGCCTAAAGATAGAAAGGGGAAAGCTAACTGCCCCGGAGTAGCGCCCCAAAGGAATAGGTAGCCCCCAACATATATTGGCGGTGAGACAAGATGAAATACAAACACAGTGAGAAAATAGAGTAAGCAAACGCTGGGGCCCAAAACTGTCTAGATAGGACAGGACAGAAAAGAATACTTTCTGCAATCCAGCAAAACCCTAGGAAAGTTCTAACACTTCTGATTCCAAAAAAATACTGAGACCACATGATCTCTCCCCGCTATATCAGAACTCTGGTGTGAACAGGTAGCTACCAAAAGCCACTGAAATAACAGGAACTGAACAAATGAACAGATAACTGAGAAACAGAGACCAGCGCAGGCCCCAGCAGGGGGACCTCATTCAGATGGCAGAAAAACAAAAGAAAACAAAACCACAGAAACAAGCAAGAAATAGCTTATCTGAAAGTTGCAGGAGACCGCAGCAGCTGACTTCCAAACTGAACCAGGAAGAGACAACTAATCACCAGCGAGGATCATGGGAAAGTTACTCCCTTAAATCTCCCCAGTCATGACTCCCAGATTGCCAATCGTCCGCAGCTGAATACTCAGCTGAAAGGTCTCTGCCAGTCAAGACAGCTTCATTAATATCAACAGCCACCAGAGGGAGCACCAACTCAGAATCCAGAGAATTCACAACAGTACCCCCCCTGAGGAGGGGTCACCAAACCCTCACCTGCGCCACCAGGCCGATCAGGGTGAGCCCGGTGAAAGGCGCGAAACAATCTCTCTGCATGAATGTCAGAAGAAAACACCCAAGAAATGTCCTCCTGACCATAACCTTTCCACTTAACCAAGTACTAGAGTCTGAGTCTAGCCAGACAAGAATCCAATATCTTCTCCACTTCATACTCCAGATTGCCCTCAGCCAAACCAGGCTCAGGGGGCGCAGCCATAGGAACAACTGGCTCAGCAAACCATTTCAATAAAGATTTGTGTAAGACGTTGTGAATCTTAAACGTCCCTGGAAGAGCCAAACGGAAGGAAACAGGATTAAGAATTTCCAACGTCTTATAAGGTCCAATGAACCTTGGCTTAAATTTTGGAGACGCAACCTTCATAGGGATATTTCTTGAGGACAACCAAACCATGTCACCCACTTTAAACCGAGGACCATCAGTCATATGCCGGTTGACAAACCGTTGGGCCCTCTCCTGAGAGAGAGACAACTTATCCACTACTTGATCCCAAATCTGCTGCATTCTCTCCACCATAGAGTTAACACCCGGACAGACAAAAGCCTACACCTGCCCCGAAGAAAAGCGAGGATGGAACACGAAATTGCAGAAAAAAGGGGACATCAAAGTGGCAGAACTAACCCTTTTATTTAGAGCAAATTCAGCCAAAGGCAAAAAAGAGACACAGTCATCCTGATCAGCAGACACAAAACATCTCAAATAAGTTTCCAAGGTCTGGTTTGTTCTCTCAGTCTGCCCATTGGTCTGAGGGTGAAACGCAGAGGAGAAAGACAGCTGAACTCCAAGTTTAGAACAAAATGTCCTCCAAAATCTGGAAACAAACTGGACTCCTCTGTCAGACACAATATTCTCTGGAATGCCGTGCAACCGAACCACCTGCTGAAAAAACAAGGGCACCAACTCGAAAGAGGATGGCAACTTCGGCAGTGGCACAAGATGGATCATCTTGGAAAACCTATCACAGATCACCCAGATAACGGTCATTCTCTGAGAGACAGGGAGGTCGGAAATAAAATCCATAGAGATATGGGTCCATGGCCTCCTGGGCACAGGCAATTGCATTAACAATCCACTAAAGCGAGAGCAAGGTTTGGACCGAGAACAAGTCCCACAGGACTGCACAAAGTTCCTGACCTCAGGAGATAAAGTAGGCCACCAAAAGGACCGACTCGCCAAATCTCTAGTACCAAAAATACCGGGATGACCAGCCAATGCAGAGCAATGAACTTCAGACATAACTTTTTCCCTCCATTGGTCTGGGACATATAATTTCCCCGCAAGGCAACGTTCATGTTTATCCCCCTGAAATTGCTCCAGGGCCAGTCTCAAATCGGGTGAGATAGCGGAAAGAACGACACCCTCCTTCAGAATGGCCGTAGGCTCAGTCACATCAAGAGAATCCGCAAGGAAACTCCTAGAGAGGGCATCCGCCTTAACATTCTTAGTACCCGGGAGAAAGGAGACCACAAAGTTAAAGCGCGTGAAATACAAGGCCCACCTGGCCTGTCTAGGATTCAATCGCTTGGCTGATTCGAGATAGATCAAGTTTTTGTGGTCAGTGAGGATCACAACTTGATGTTTGGCTCCCTCTAACCAATGTCTCCATGTAGCGCCCGCGTCCCTGCCTGCTGCCAGACAGGGACGTCGCTCTCCTCACCTGTCCTCGGCGCCCTCCTTCCGCCCTGCTGGTCCCGCGCGCTCCTTCCCTGCTACTGGCCTTAGGGCGCGCGCCCGCACCCTCCCCCGCTCTTAAAGGAGCCGCGCGCATTTTCCAAATCAGTCTCCAGCCAATGCTGGAGGACTCCACCCTATATTAAGGGCTTCCTCCTTAATGTAGGTGCCCGAGCAATGTTGTTCCTGTGCAGTCTAACTCTGTTTCAGCCATCAGCTCCTGATTCCAGTTTCCTGCCTGTTACCTGTCGGCTTGCCTGTCTGCCATCCGTCTGCAGTTCCATCCAGAGGTTCGGACGTCATCTGCAGAGATCCCCGGCTCTTGCCTGCTCACCTAGGAGCGATCATCTGCCATCCGACTGCAGCTCCATCCGGAAGTTCGGACATCATCTGCAGAGATCCCCGGCTCTTGCCTGCTCACCTGGGAGCCATCATCTGCCATCCGACTGCAGCTCCATCCGGAAGTTCGGACATCATCTGCAGAGATCCCCGGCTCTTGCCTGCTCACCTGGGAGCGATCATCTGCCATCCGACTGCAGCCTACCTGGAGGCTCCACCATATCAGGTCGTATATACCTGCCTGTCTAGAGTCTGCCTGGTCACTTGCTGTGACATCCTGCCTGTCTAGAGTCTGCCTGGTCACTTGCTGTGACAACCTGCCTGTTCCAGAGACTGCCTGGTCACTTGCCATGTCAACCTTCCTGTCCAGAGACTGCCTGGTCACTTGCCGTGACAACCTGCCTGTCCCAGAGACTTCCTGGTCACTTGCCGTGACAACCTGCCTGTCCCAGAGACTGCCTTGGTCACTTGCCGTGACAACCTGCCTGTCCCAGAGACTGCCTGGTCACTTGCCGTGACAACCTGCCTGTCCCAGAGACTGCCTGGTCACTTGTCGTGACAACCTGCCTGTCCCAGAGACTGCCTTGGTCACTTGCCGTGACAACCTGCCTGTCCCAGAGACTGCCTTGGTCACTTGCCGTGACAACCTGCCTGTCCCAGAGACTGCCTTGGTCACTTGCCGTGACAACCTGCCTGTCCAGAGACTGCCTCGGTTACTTACCGTTACAACCTGCCTGCCCAGAGACTTCCTTGGTCACTTGCTGTGACAAACCTGCCTGTCCAGAAACTACCTATATCTCCTGCCGTGAATCCCTGCCCTTTTCCCAGGTGCCACCCGCTCTCTTACAAGTAAACTCTCTTGTATAATAAAGCTTTGTGGTTCCACCAACCTGACCTGTCTCGTCAGTAGTTCCACCCACCAGACCCGTTACAGTTTGCTCGGGCCATGGAACCCGGTGGCACCCAAACCCCTTCACTCCCGGAACTGTGTCATGAGCTGTCTCGCCAGAGGTCTCAACAGGAGGCCATCCTGGGTCACCTGCGGAACGTCAAATCCCGTCTGGACACTCTGAAATCATCAATAGCAACCATCGCTGGAGCCATGACTCATAATCCGTCAGTCCCGCTGATTCCCAATTCCGTGGTTTCCATTCCCGGACCCCGACTGTCAGCTCCTCCTAGGTTTGGAGGCGATCCTGCTCTGGCTCGGGGTTTCATTAATCTGTGCACCCTGCATTTTGAACTCCTGGCACACCAGTTTAACTCTGACCGGGCCAAAGTTGCCTTCATCATGTCCCATCTCACTGGAGAGGCCCTGGCCTGGCTTAACCCTCTCTGGGAGGAGAGGATCCTCTGGTGTCTGACCTGCCTGCGTTTCTCTCGGCCTTCCGGAAGGTATTCGACGAACCTGGACGGAAGACTTCCTCTGCATCATCTCTGCTGCGTCTCCGTCAGGAGAGTTTCACCGTTGGTCAATATGCCATACGGTTCCGGACTTTAGCCTCAGAACTAGCTTGGGACAATGAAGCTCTAATTTCGGTCTTCTGGGAGGGTCTGTCCGGCCGTATTAAAGACGAACTTGCCGGTCGGGACATTCCAACCTCGCTTGATGATTTAATAAATCTTGCCAATCGAATTGATCTACGGTTCCAGGAACGAGCCAAAGAGATCACCCGTAAAAAAGAGTTTTCCCATCTTGCACCCTCGTGTCAGAGATCTATAACCTCTTCCGTTTCTCCTCAGGTGCACCCTGCTGAGCCTATGCAGGTCGACCAGACCAAGATGGTCAAAGCCCGTCAGGACTCACGCCGTGCCGAGAAAAGTTGCTTCTACTGTGGCAGTAAGGAGTAGAGTTGAGCGATACTTTCCGATATCCTAAAGTATTGGAATCGGAATGGTATCGCCGATATCACTAAAATATCGGCGATACCCGATACCGATACCGGAAGTCCCATGTAAGTCTATGGGAACAAAATATCGAAATTAAAAAAACCCCATTCTTGCCTTGTTGGTTAATTGTACATGAAGGAAAACAAGAAAGAGTAATGTAGAATGTATTGGGGAAGGTTGAGGAGACATTAAAGGCATAGATGTTTAACCCAATCAAATGGAATAGCATAAATATTTTTTTTTTTAAAGATGTTCGGATTGACGAAGAAATTGACAATGTTGTTAACGTTTTTTATATTTTGGCAAATATGTATATTACACAACTTCCATGCTCTTCATCTTCACCTTTTTAACTTTTCACACACTTTCTCCTTCATAATCTTCTGCAGCATCATCTTTTTCATCAAATTATTCTTCATCTTCACCTTCTTTATCTTCTTCTTAAACTTCTTGCTATTCATCTTTGTTAACATTACTCATATTCTTCTTATTAAACTATTATTCTTATTCATATTCTGCTTCATCTTCTTCATCATATTCTTATTTGTGACAGAGAATCCTGTACTTGTAATCTGTCAAAGTATGAATTTTTCATCCTTCCGTTCTTGCTGTCACAAAAGATTTAAATTACAACAGTATTTGTCCGTGTTCAGTTTAGCCTGCAGCAGCAGGCATTTTCCAGGGGCACCACGAGGAGGAACGGACTCACCCCCATACACTGCTTAGTCTTCTTCTGCTTAGAATTTAGAGCATATATTTTGCTCTTCATTTTGGTCTTATACTTCATGTTCTTCTGCTTTTAGATCTTCTGCTTATTGTTCTTGTGTCTCTTGTTCCGTATCTTGTATTTGTAGCACAATCTTGTACCAGCTGATGTTACTGGGACACGGTTACTAAGCAGGAGGTACCTGTGCTCCAAAGCACTACCAAGGACCAGCAGACGTTGCTGGAACTCGGATACCGAGATGGAGGCACCTAGGCCAAAGGCACTGCGGAGAACCAGTTGACGGTACTGGAACCCGGACGGGTAGCAGAAGGTACAAGAGCCAATGCAAGTAACGAGGACCAGCTGACTGTGCTGGAACCCGGAGGGGCAGCAGAAGGAAAAGAGCCAATGGCACAACCGAGGACCAGCTGACGTTACTGGGACACGGTTACTAAGCAGGAGGTACCTGTGCTCCAAAGCACTACCAAGGACCAGCAGACGTTGCTGGAACTCGGATACCGAGATGGAGGCACCTAGGCCAAAGGCACTGCGGAGAGCCAGCTGACGGTACTGGAACCCGGAGGGGCAGCAGAAGGAAAAGAGCCAATGGCACAACCGAGGACCAGCTGACGTTACTGAACCCCAGTAACACAGGAGCAAGTGTTGACTGTGCTAACAGCACTTCCGAGCAACAACTGGCGGTGTTGGAGCCCAGGGTCAAGGAGGATGTTTAAATACTAGATCAAGTAATTTCCTTGTTACCTGTCAATTTTAAATGTCTATACTTCAAACAAGAGAAAGATAACCTTTACTACCATAAGATGATGATTTCATTTAAACTAATATCTAGATAAATAAAGAATTGACAAACATAAACACATACATTAACATGTTGAACAGCAATGCAAACCACAAAATAAATTAGTTAAGGAATCTGCTATACGGTTGTACATAAAAGCATACAAGTACATATCTGAATCCATTAATGATGGATAAGTAACAGTATGTACACCATTTTTATTGTATAGACAATGAATGTCTGACTTCAAAACATCATCAGCATTACAAGTAATCTGTGATATTACTAAAATGTTCCATTTGCTGAATAATGTCACTAAATATTTTATACAAAATTATACAATTTCCATCATGTAATACTCATAATATGTGGCAATAATCATTTTTATTAACAAACATAACCTTTAAAAAGTGCATAGTGCATAGTGAAAATTGCTATTTATGGCTGACTGTCGACTTGGAAGCATGACAACAGATAGATAAGGTATATATAGATGAGACTGCATAGCCACAGATGGTGAATGGCGATGTAATACTGTACCTCAATAAAGTGTGCGTCACTACTACATAATTTTTTTTATATAGCTTTATAAACAGGGTACATGGATGTATGCTTGTGCCTTTGTTTTGACCACAGACTGCCTTCCTGCTGAGACGCATTGGGTAGTGAACAGTTGTGTGCAGTGTTCACTGCAGTCTCTGCGGAATAACCACACTTAGACCTTATAACTTTTCAGACTTTCTTTATCAATCTACCAAGATGAAGAAGGCAGGGAGTAAGGCACGTGGTCGTGGAGTTTCTTCAGGGAGAGGACGTGGGGATTCTGTGGCTGCTGCGGCCCCCAGTGACACAGCATCCACCAGTTTTCCCCGTGAGCGTTCCTTTATGCGCACTTTTGTAGGAGCTCGGAGTACCCCCTGCTGCGGGAAGAACAAATTGAAGCCGTTGTTGTTTGGATGTCAGCCAATGCATCGACTTCAATTGCTTCCACCTCCTCTCAGGACCACAGCACTGTTGGGCAACCATCTATCTCTTCACCGCCTGGCAAATTGCCCAGGCAGTCAGAGAGTTCTGTACAGGAGCCAGCTGAGTGTCTGCTTCTGTTCTCAGAATCTATTGGCTTGCAAACAGGGGCCCAGCCAAGCAGCATTCTGTAATGTGAAGAGGGAGTATGCAGTGATGCGCAACAGCTGTGTCTCTCTGAATCTGAAGAGGCGGGTGAGACAGTGCCGATGGTCAGCACACCGCAGAACGCATCTGATGATGATGAGACCCAGGTGCCAGTTTCTGTTGAGCATGGTGCTGGCCAGACCACCCAACAGCAGGTGTTGGAAGAGGGTAGTGGAGATGATGAGGTCCAAGACCCAACATGGCATGAGGAACAGGAAGGTGGTGGGAGCAGCTCAGAGGAATAATAATAATATTTATTTATATAGCGCCATCATATTCCGCAGCGCTTTACAGTTTAGCAGTTTCAGAACACAAGTCATAAGTAACAACGTTAACAATACAATAATTTAAGCTAAATAAGTCGCCCCTGCTCGTGACAGCTTACAATGTACAATGAGATGGGGGAGATACAAAGTATAGGTGTTTATATACAATGGTGCATTTACAATGATGTTCCAGCCATCTTAAGGGACTGAGGGATGGAGATAGTGAATGGGCTAGAGACACACACACACTTACACAGAATACATAGAATGACTTTGATTAGTGAATGTGATAGGCCGCTCTGAACAAATGTGTTTTGAGGGAGCGCCTGAAACCATGCAAATTGTGGATAGTCCTAATTTCTTGGGGTACAGCATTCCAGAGGATTGGCGTAGAGCAGGAGAAGTCTTGGAGTCGGGAGTGGGAGGTACGTATTAGTGCAGAGGTTAGTCGAAAGTCGTTTGCAGAGCGCAGCAGTCGGTTAGGCCGATAGATAGAAATGAGGGAGGAGATGTAGGAGGGGTGCTGCACTGTGGAGAGCTTTGTGGGTGAGAACCAGTACTTTGGTTGAAAGCTGGGAGAGGCCTAGAGAAATGTTAGTGATAGAAGGAGGATAGAGGAAGACATTGCCCCAACGGTACAAACAGGAGGGAGAGTTAGGCTGCAGACTCGGTTGCCTGTAGCCTCCAGTTTGGCACCTGTTCGGAGCAGTTGTCTTCCAAAAGTCAAAACGTGCGCTCCCAGGACTTGCACTGCGTGGTCCTTTTTTCACACACTTGCACATGATATTTGCTATGTGAAATGCAAGCTGTGTAATCAAAAATTAAAAATAGCTAAAAGTGTCAGTCACCTCAATACCACAAATATGTGGAAACATGTGCGGACAAAGCACGTAGTTGAGTTACAAAGACACACTGGAGATGTAGGCCAACCTACAGCAGCACCTACATCTTCAGGTTGTGTTGAAGCCTCTTCATCGAGCTCACACACAGCTGGTTCTGCTTCCTCACAGGATCGCCATGGAAGAACCTCGGCCACTGTTGTCCAGAGACAAACTGTTATTCCACACACAGCAGCAAGTTCCCTGTCATCCTCACACTCCCAGGCCACAAAACAGCCATCGGTAGCACAGGCATGGATAAAAGACGGCCATACTCCGCAAACCATGCACGAGCACAGGCTCTGAATGCTGGCATTGCAAAACTCCTGTCCCTTGAAATGCTGTGATTCAGGCTGGTGGAGACAGACAGTTTCCGTAACTGAATATCATTGTAGTCCCACAATACAATGTGCCAAGCCGATTTCATTTCAGCAGGCAAGCCGTCCCTGGTCTGCAAAAGCATGTTGAGGGAAAAATTAAACATGCGCTACTAAAAGCCCTCAGTAGCAAGGTCCACCTGACCACCGATGCGTGGACCAGTACCCATTGTTATGATCTGCTACAACCAGTAAGGAAAGAAGGGAATTCTGTCCCTACAATACAACTAAGCTGAATCCCTACGATGTAACGGGGAACCTGATCCTCCGACCAGACCCGCTAAAGTCCTCATCTAGTGTGAACGAAGACCTATAGTTGCGAGGGAGTAATCCCTACAAGATCTAGGGACTGTGAGAAAAGGTGGACACCTCCTAACATAAATTGTAGCATGGATAATTAAACAGAAAAATAAATACTTTGTGATCCTAACATCAAGCAAAACTGACAGATTAAGGCACCTAAGCACCCGGCTAGCTTAACAGTAGATAATACAATGAAGTCAAGCAAAGCCAGAAGGGCGGAGCCAGACTAAATAGGGAAAAAAGGTCATGTGACCAGCAAACTGAAACAAAACCTAACAAGAGGGTTCTAACACCATGGCCAGGGACAATACCTTTCCCTCACTGCCCATTGGGTCAATGTTGTGCAGCCGGGTACTGATCTTGCGAGTGGCGCTGTACGTGTTCTGCCAACTCCAAGGATTGCAGGAATCAAGTCTGTACACATTGATTCCTCCTCCTACTCCAGTTCCTCAGAATCATCGCTGCAGGAGCCGTCACGGTCTACCTCCACATGGACCCGTGAAAGTTTACCTGTTGCGACCGATATGAGCACAGCCGTGTCCAAATGTCAACAGGCCGTCCTGAAATTAATTTCCATGGGGAATCTTAGCCACACAGCGCAGGAGCTCTGTAATGCCATAAAGCAGGAGAGTGACGTGTGGTTTTTGGAAGAGAATCTACAGGCAGGCTTGGTAGTGTGTGACAATGGCCGAAATCTGGTGTCAGCTCTGGGCCTTGGCAACCTCACTCACATACCATGTCTGTCATATGTGCTCAACTTGGTCGTGCAGAGTTTTTTGAGGGACTATCCGGATCTTGATGCACTGCTGCACAAGGTCCGCCTAGAGTGCGCTCACTTGCGACGTTCCAGCATGGCCAGATCGCTGATTGCAGCTCTGCAACGCAGATTTCACCTTCATGAACATCGCATCATATGTGACGTACCACCAGGTGGAATTCCTCGTTACATATGTTGGAGCGGTTGTGTGAGCAGCAGCCAACAGTAATGGAGTATCAGCTGC
>JARQOD010010458.1:0-27250 GCA_033576555.1 Oophaga sylvatica | reverse complement strand
CCTTCTCACTCCAAAAATTTGACCAATCCAAACCCCAATCATGCCTAAAATGCTGCAATTTTGGGAAAGTGTAATGTGGGTTGAACTTTGACAAACGTGCGTGGAAGGTTTATCCTTCTGTGTTTTTGGGTTTTTTTAAAAAAAAGCAACAAGTAAATTAATAATACATTGTTGTTTAAAGGGACATGATGTACACGAAATTTTGTGAAAAACAATGGATGAGGACTATTCCTTTTAACATTATTTTATTTGTGTCATTAAAAAAAATCTTTTTTAGTTAAAAATTAAAAAAAACCTTTTCGTAGCTGTGAAAGGCCTTTTGTGTATTCTTATTGTTTGCAACCAATGTTTGGATACGGTGGAAGGCGTCCACTAAAAAATTAATTTTTTTAGGATGTAAGAACCATTGGGATAATAAAGGAAAAACCTGAGAACACGCTCAGCAGAGTAAAGCAGCAGTGCTTGAACAAGTAACTGGAAGCGTGATTGCACTCAAAAAAGTAAAAAACACAGGACTGAAGTATCACTGATACAAAACTGTCCACAATCTGGAAAGCTCCTTTCTTACTTCATAGTGTTTGGCAACCAATGATTGTAACATGAACGCGTGCAGTTATCCTTTGTGTTCTTTTTAAATAAAGCAACATAGTAAATAAATACATGGTGATTCAGGAGAGTACACCTGCACAATGCTTGCAAACAATGGAGCGTGATATCACTCAAAAAAGTGATTAAAAAAGTACTAAGTTAAAAACTGAAACACAACTGTTCCAAAGCTGTGAAAAGGGCCGTTTGTGTACTTCTATATTGTTTGCAACCAATGTATTGTATACGGGTGGAAGCGCGTCACACTAATAGATTAGATTTATTTTAAATGGAATGTAGCAGAACCCAATTGGAGATAAATGAAAAGGATGAGCCACTGAGACACGCTCAGCAGAGTACAAGCAGCAGTGCTTGAACATGTAACTGGAGCGTGATCTGCACTCAAAAAAGTAAAAAACACAGACTGAAGTGAACACTGAAACACAGCTGTCCACAATCTGTGAAAAGCTCCTTTCTGTACTTCTATAGTGTTTGCAACCAATGTATTGTATACGGATGGAAGCGCGTCACACTAATAGATTAGATTTATTTTAAATGGAATGTAGCAGAACCAATTGGAGATAAATGAAAAGGATGAGCCACTGAGACACGCTCAGCAGAGTACAAGCAGCAGTGCTTGAACATGTAACTGGAGCGTGATCTGCACTCAAAAAAGTAAAAAAACACAGACTGAAGTGAACACTGAAAACACAACTGTCCACAATCTGTGAAAAGCTCCTTTCTGTACTTCTATAGTGTTTGCAACCAATGTATTGTATACGGATGGAAGCACGTCACACTAATAGATTTGATTTTTTTCTAATATAATGGAGCTGCACCAATTCCACTAAATAAAATAAAAAAAAAAAAAAAAAAAAAAGGGACACGTGCAGATGCCTACAAACAGCGGTGGATGCAGAGCAAACTGCAGCGTCACCTGCACTGTCACACACACACCTTGCACAGAGCTGTTAAAACAACACTGGCAAAATGAAGCTTTACACAGCGGTTGGTAAACTAGCCTGCCTCAAGCACAGTAGTACACAAAATCGCATATCTAACTGTCCCTCAGAGTGAGCAGAGTAGCGTTCTGTCCCTTACTGAGTTCACAGCACAGTGACGCTAAAATGGCGGCGGCGCCTTTTATAGTGCATTCTGACATCATTTCAGCAGCCAATCACAGCCATGCCATTAGTTAAGATGACCGCAGCATCACAGGATGTGCCCACACTTCGTAGGATTCCTCATTGGCTGACTAAAATCACATTGCCTCTCAAAGAATTATGGGAACTTCCGATTCCGGTATACGATATGGAAAAAGTATCGGAATTAAGTATCGGAATTCCGATAACGCGAATATCGGCCGATACCCGATACTTGCGGTATCGGAATGCTCAACACTAATCACGAGTTTTATTTATGACAGACATTATAAAATACACATACTGATGCCAACTGTAACTTCACACACCATATATGAAATGGCCAGCATCTAAACCTGGTAATAATGTGCAATAATAAATTATTACATCTAGAAAGTGCATCATGCATACTGACAATAGGTAGTACTAGTTATACCTGCAAGTGCTGTTGAAACAACCACAACAGATATAAATTAATAATGGTATATAGGTATCACAGTGCATAGTTACTCATGGACAATGTCGATGTAATACTGTACCTCAATAAAGTCAGCGTCAACCATTATGCTTGTTAGTCTTGTAGATTGTTAAAGAGGGAACGGTCTTTTTTGGTTGGTCATAGGTGGAGTATTAGACAGTAAATGATTACTGCTGTCGTATTTTTGGCGTCCCTAGGGCGCAATAACGCTGCGTAACGTCACATTTTATAGAGTCATCTAATTGACACACGCTACCCTACCCTACGCGTGACAGTAGGAAGGTAGTGTTGACGGAATAAAGCCTTGCGCAACCAGACATGCTTTTACCCTCTTCAACACTGTCCAAGCAAAAATGCATGATTGCAGCCGCAGACTTTATTGACGTACAGTATAACATCGCCATTACCCATCAGAGGCTGTCCACTGTCTGATTCAGACATAGAATATACCTTTGCTATCCGTAGCCTTTCTTTCACCTACACTTGCAGGCACACACTTAAATTGTGACAATGCATTATGTTTTTTTAAATGGTTATTTTTTATCGTACATTATTGTGTCATCACATTGATGAGTCCATGCTGGACATGTCATACATGCTGTACAAAGTAACGATTTTATTAACTTAAATAATTGAAATGTCTGTGACTGTCACATCTAAATTGCAATGATGATGATGAGTGACGATTACAAAATCCATTGTCTTCACTATGTTATGGTTTAACATAGCGTTCCTTAAGCATTATTCATAAATACAAAAATGGACTTTTATTGTTAAATTTACAACACTATATTTTGTAAACAATTTTTTGGGTGGTGTGTTGTTCCATTTCTTGTTGGCATGTGCATATATGCGTTTATATTTGCAGTGTCTTTATTTTTATTCTTGAAGTTAGGAAACATGTGTATCTTCGTACCGTGTTAGCCATTAGATAGAAAAATATTTACACTTGAGAGTCCACAGTGGTTGATACCTTTGAATGGATAACTGAAAAGATGGTAACAAATTGCAAGCTTTCGAGGCTACTCACGTCTCTTCATCAGGCAAAGACTAAAACAAAAAATGAAGCATCACATATTTCTATACACAACAGGACACAGGAATAGTGCAATAGGTAAGACAAGTAAGTGACGTGTAGCAGAACTGTCATTATCACAGAGGGATGAACATAAATATTGGAACAGTTCCTAGATAAGGATAGAAAGTTTTATTGCCCTCTGATTGGGGTCTGGTTTTGTGTTTTCATGCCCCTGGAAGGGCAGAGACGCAGATTCCTTAATTGATATAGAATGACATAAATCCGTGTGATCTATTCAGTTAGGGTGATCAATGAGTGGAACAGGCTGCCACAAGAGGTGGTGAGTTCTCCTTCAATGGAAGTCTTCAAACAGAGGCTGGATAGACATCTGTCTGGGATGATTTAGAGAATCCTGCTTTGAGCAGGGGGTTGGACCAGAAGGCCCAGGAGGTCCCTTCCAACTCTACCATTCTATGATTCTATGATTCTATGATTCTATGATATTCATTCCATCACTAACAGTGTCAAAGGTCATGATGAGCTTATATTCTGAAACCTTTGTATCTTTGTCATATTTGAAGTTATATTTTAATACCAGTAATTCCATATCCATCATGCTATGACCGGGCATACAAAAGTATTTTGCCACAGGTAAATCCATTATTTTTTGTCTTATCGTGTGGCGCTGATAATTCATCCTTGTTCTCATTTTTTGGCCGGTCTCCCCTCACTTGTCCCTCCCTCACTTGTCTTACCTATTCCTGTGTCCTGTTGTGTGTAGAAATATGTGATTCTTCCTTTTTTTTTTTAGTCTTAGCCTGATGAAGAGACCTGAGTAGTCTCGAAAGCTTTGAATTTGTTACCATATTTTCAGTTAGCCATTAAACGGTATCAACCACAGAGGACTCTCAAGTATAAATATTTTTCTATTCTTGGAATTGAAATTCATCATTTTATTGTCCTAGTAAAACTTCATTTATTCTTGTTTGAAGTACATACATTTGCAATGGCCACGTAGCAAGGCAATAACTCAATATTTTGTGCCTACACCCTCCTTGACCCTGGGCTTCAACAGTGCCAGTTGCTGCTCAGAAGTGTTAGATGCACAGATGAAAACAATCGCTGATGTGTTTGTGGGGTTCAGTAACGCCTGCTGTTCCCCTGCTGTGTGTCTGGCAAAAATTACTGCTGCTAACTACAACTTCAACTTCAAACGTCTCATACTAGGCCTCTGCCTACACCCTCCTTGACCCTGGGCTTCAACAGCGCCAGTTGCTGCTCAGAAGTGTTAGATGCACAGATGAAAACAATCGCTGATGTGTTTGTGGGGTTCAGTAACGCCTGCTGTTCCCCTGCTGTGTGTCTGGCAAAAATTACTGCTGCTAACTACAACTTCAACTTCAAACGTCTCATACTAGGCCTCTGCCTACACCCTCCTTGATCCTGGGCTTCAACAGCGCCAGTTGCTGCTCAGAAGTGTTAGATGCACAGATGAAAACAATCGCTGATGTGTTTGTGGGGTTCAGTAACGCCTGCTGTTCCCCTGCTGTGTGTCTGGCAAAAATTACTGCTGCTAACTACAACTTCAACTTCAAACGTCTCATACTAGGCCTCTGCCTACACCCTCCTTGACCCTGGGCTTCAACAGCGCCAGTTGCTGCTCAGAAGTGTTAGATGCACAGATGAAAACAATCGCTGATGTGTTTGTGGGGTTCAGTAACGCCTGCTGTTCCCCTGCTGTGTGTCTGGCAAAAATTACTGCTGCTAACTACAACTTCAACTTCAAACGTCTCATACTAGGCCTCTGCCTACACCCTCCTTGACCCTGGGCTTCAACAGCGCCAGTTGCTGCTCAGAAGTGTTAGATGCACAGATGAAAACAATCGCTGATGTGTTTGTGGGGTTCAGTAACGCCTGCTGTTCCCCTGCTGTGTGTCTGGCAAAAATTACTGCTGCTAACTACAACTTCAACTTCAAACGTCTCATACTAGGCCTCTGCCTACACCCTCCTTGACCCTGGGCTTCAACAGCGCCAGTTGCTGCTCAGAAGTGTTAGATGCACAGATGAAAACAATCGCTGATGTGTTTGTGGGGTTCAGTAACGCCTGCTGTTCCCCTACTGTGTGTCCGGCAAAAATTACTGCTAGCTACCTAATCATGGTGAAAAAACATGACATCTCAAAGTGTCTAGTGCTACACATAGATATGAGGCTACACCCTGATTTCTAAGCTGTAAACATTTGAAACGTCAACTTTCAAACCATAAAATGATTAGTCTTTGTCACAAATCTGTAACAAAATAAATGTGACATATTATTACAGATATGCACATGTCGAAAACAAGTGCAAACACAAAATCCTACTTATGCTATAGGATACTGATGGTCAACCTTGTCACTCCATAGCTTAGACAAATCCAACTCACATCATGATGACTCAAATGCTGCAATGTTGGAAGTGCATAATGTGGGTTGAACTTTGACAACTGCTGCAGTGCGAAGGTTATACTTCAGTGTTCTTGCCTTTGAAATAAAAGCATACAAGTAAATATAATAATCCAATGTTGATTAAGGGACGTGATGTACACCTGTAATATTGTGCAAACAATGCATGTAGAAATAGTCCTCTTCAACATTACTTATATTTGTGTCATTTTAAAAAAGACATATTTGATTAGAAAGTTAACAGCCCATATCATAAAGGTCCTTCATGTAAACATGATAATCGCTAACAAAAATCATGCATTACCTTGGTAAAGTCAATAGTGCATAGTCACAATAGCAAAATATATACCTGTAAGTGGTGCTGAAAGAACGACAACTGATAGAATACGTGAATGATATATATTTATCAGACTGAATAGCGACATCTGTACAATGTCGATATAATACTGTACCTTAACAAAACAGCTGTGTCACACCTCACACTCGTTTTTCTTGTAGCTTGTTATGTAATAGGGCACATGCGTGTATGTTTCATCATAGGTGCATGTTTACTGAGTAAAGCAGTCATGACAACGCCTTTGTGTTGTCGGTACGCTTGCGATGATGAACGATGCGCACCGTGAATGTTAGTCTGCGTCATAAGACGTACAGACGCTCCAATACCCAACGCGTCACAGCAGGAAGCCAGTCTGTGCGTCCAAACAGAGGCGCAACCATACATGCACGTAACCTTTTATAAAGCTAGATAAAAAAAAGGATGTAGTAGTAACGCACACTTTATTGAGGTACAGTATTACATCGCCATTCACCATCTGTGGCTATGCAGTCTCATCTATATATACCTTATCTATCCGTTGTCATGCTTGCAAGTCCACAGTCAGGCATAAATATCTGTTTTCACTCTGCACTATGCACTTTTTAAATTTTTGTTTTGTTAATATAAATGATTGGCACATATTATCAGTATTACATGATGGAAATTTTAGATATTTTTTAAAAAATTGTAGTTCTATTATTCACCAAATGTAAAGTTTTATGAATGTCAAAGAAAACTTGTAATGCTGATTATGTTTTTAAGTCAGCCATTCATTATCTACACAATAAAAATGGTGTACATACTGTTACTTACCCATCATTAATGGATTCTGATGTGTACTTGTATACTTTTATTTTAAACCGTATAGCAGATTATTTAACCTATTTTAATTGTGGTTTGCATTTATTTTCAACATGCTAATGTATGCGTTTATGTTTGTAAATTTTTAATTTTACATATATTTTTTTAAGTTAAATCATCATCTTATGGTACTAAAGTTTATATTTCTCTTGTTTGGAGTATAGACATTTTTAATTGACACGTAACAAGGAAAATACTTGATATAGTATTTAAACATCCTCCTTGACCCTGGGCTACAACACCGCCAGTTGTAGCTTGGAAGTGCTGTTAGCACAGTCTACACTTGCTCCTGTGTTACTGGGGTTCAGTAATGTCAGCTGTTCCCCTGCTGTGTGTACGGCAAAAAGTCCTGCTGCCTCCACCATGTTCTCTTCTCATCCCTGGGCTACAACACCGCCAGTTGTAGCTCGGAAGTGCTGTTAGCACAGTCTACACTTGCTCCTGTGTTACTGGGGCTCAGTAATGTCAGCTGTTCCCCTGCTGTGATAACGGCAAAAAGTCCTGCTGCCTCCACCATGTTCTCTTCTCATCCCTGGGCTACAGCACCGCCAGTTGTAGCTCGGAAGTGCTGTTAGCACAGTCTACACTTGCTCCTGTGTTACTGGGGTTCAGTAATGTCAGCTGATCCCCTGCTGTGATAACGGCAAAAAGTCCTGCTGCCTCCACCATGTTCTCTTCTCATCCCTGGGCTACAACACCGCCAGTTGTTGCTCGGAAGTGCTGTTAGCACAGTCTACACTTGCTCCTGTGTTACTGGGGTTCAGTAATGTCAGCTGTTCCCCTGCTGTGTGTACGGCAAAAAGTCCTGCTGCCTCCACCATGTTCTCTTCTCATCCCTGGGCTACAACACCGCCAGTTGTAGCTCGGAAGTGCTGTTAGCACAGACTACACTTGCTCCTGTGTTACTGGGGTTCAGTAATGTCAGCTGTTCCCCTGCTGTGTGTACGGCAAAAAGTCCTGCTGCCTCCACCATGTTCTCTTCTCATCCCTGGGCTACAACACCGCCAGTTGTAGCTCGGAAGTGCTGTTAGCACAGTCTACACTTGCTCCTGTGTTACTGGGGTTCAGTAATGTCAGCTGTTCCCCTGCTGTGTACGGCAAAAAGTCCTGCTGCCTCCACCATGTTCTCTTCTCATCCCTGGGCTACAACACCGCCAGTTGTAGCTCGGAAGTGCTGTTAGCACAGATATACACTTGCTCCTGTGTTACTGGGGTTCAGTAATGTCAGCTGTTCCCCTGCTGTGTGTACGGCAAAAAGTCCTGCTGCCTCCACCATGTTCTCTTCTCATCCCTGGGCTACAACAATGCCAGTTGTAGCTCGGAAGTGCTGTTAGCACAGTCTACACTTGCTCCTGTGTTACTGGGGTTCAGTAATGTCAGCTGTTCCCCTGCTGTGTGTACGGCAAAAAGTCCTGCTGCCTCCACCATGTTCTCTTCTCATCCCTGGGCTACAACACCGCCAGTTGTAGCTCGGAAGTGCTGTTAGCACAGTCTACACTTGCTCCTGTGTTACTGGGGTTCAGTAATGTCAGTGTTCCCCTGCTGTGTGTACGGCAAAAAGTCTTGCTGCCTCCACTATGTTCTCTTCTCATCCCTGGGCTACAACACCGCCAGTTGTTGCTCGGAAGTGCTGTTAGCACAGTCAACACTTGCTCCTGTGTTACTGGGGTTCAGTAATGTCAGCTGCTCCCCTGCTGTGATAACGGCAAAAAGTCCTGCTGCCTCCACCATGTTCTCTTCTCATCCCTGGGCTTCAACACCGCCAGTTGTTGCTCGGAAGTGCTGTTAGCACAGTCTACACTTGCTCCTGTGTTACTGGGGTTCAGTAATGTCAGCTGTTCCCCTGCTGTGTGTACGGCAAAAAGTCCTGCTGCCTCCACCATGTTCTCTTCTCATCCCTGGGCTACAACACCGCCAGTTGTAGCTCGGAAGTGCTGTTAGCACAGTCTACACTTGCTCCTGTGTTACTGGGGTTCAGTAATGTCAGCTGTTCCCCTGCTGTGATAACGGCAAAAAGTCCTGCTGCCTCCACCATGTTCTCTCTCATCCCTGGGCTACAACACCGCCAGTTGTTGCTCGGAAGTGCTGTTAGCACAGTCTAACACTTGCTCCTGTGTTACTGGGGTTCAGTAATGTCAGCTGTTCCCCTGCTGTGATAACGGCAAAAAGTCCTGCTGCCCCACCATGTTCTCTTCTCATCCCTGGGCTACAACACCGCCAGTTGTAGCTCGGAAGTGCTGTTAGCACAGTCTACACTTGCTCCTGTGTTACTGGGGTTCAGTAATGTCAGCTGTTCCCCTGCTGTGTGTACGGCAAAAAGTCCTGCTGCCTCCACCATGTTCTCTTCTCATCCCTGGGCTACAACACCGCCAGTTGTAGCTCGGAAGTGCTGTTAGCACAGTCTACACTTGCTCCTGTGTTACTGGGGTTCAGTAATGTCAGCTGTTCCCCTGCTGTGATAACGGCAAAAAGTCCTGCTGCCTCCACCCATGTTCTCTTCTCATCCCTGGGCTACAACACCGCCAGTTGTTGCTCGGAAGTGCTGTTAGCACAGTCTACTCTTGCTCTGTGTTACTGGGGTTCAGTAATGTCAGCTGTTCCCCTGCTGTGTGTACGGCAAAAAGTCCTGCTGCCTCCACCATGTTCTCTTCTCATCCCTGGGCTACAACACCGCCAGTTGTAGCTCGGAAGTGCTGTTAGCACAGTCTACACTTGCTCCTGTGTTACTGGGGTTCAGTAATGTCAGCTGTTTCCCTGCTGTGTGTACGGCAAAAAGTCCTGCTGCTCCACCATGTCTCTCTCATCCCTGGGCTACAACACCGCCAGTTGTAGCTCGGAAGTGCTGTTAGCACAGTCTACACTTGCTCCTGTGTTACTGGGGTTCAGTAATGTCAGCTGTTCCCTGCTGTGTGTACGGCAAAAAGTCCTGCTGCCTCCACCATGTTCTTTTCTCATCCCTGGGCTACAACACCGCCAGTTGTAGCTCGGAAGTGCTGTTAGCACAGTCTACACTTGCTCCTGTGTTACTGGGGTTCAGTAATGTCAGCTATTCCCTGCTGTTGTAACTGGCAAAAAGTCCTGCTGCCTCCACCATGTTCTCTCTCATCCCTGGGCTACAACACCGCCAGTTGTAGCTCGGAAGTGCTGTTAGCACAGACTACACTTGCTCCTGTGTTACTGGGGTCAGTAATGTCAGCTGTTCCCCTGCTGTGATAACGGCAAAAAGTCCTGCTGCCTCCACCATGTTCTCTTCTCATCCCTGGGCTACAACACCGCCAGTTGTAGCTCGGAAGTGCTGTTAGCACAGTCTACACTTGCTCCTGTGTTACTGGGGTTCAGTAATGTCAGCTGTTCCCCTGCTGTGATAACGGCAAAAAGTCCTGCTGCCTCCACCATGTTCTCTCTCATCCCTGGGCTACAACACCGCCAGTTGTGCTCGGAAGTGCTGTTAGCACAGTCTACACTTGCTCCTGTGTTACTGGGGTTCAGTAATGTCAGCTGTTCCCCTGCTGTGTGTAACGGCAAAAAGTCCTGCTGCCTCCACCATGTTCTCTTCTCATCCCTGGGCTACAACACCGCCAGTTGTTGCTCGGAAGTGCTGTTAGCACAGTCTACACTTGCTCCTGTGTTACTGGGGTTCAGTAATGTCAGCTGTTCCCCTGCTGTGTGTACGGCAAAAAGTCCTGCTGCCTCCACCATGTTCTCTTCTCATCCCTGGGCTACAACACCGCCAGTTGTAGCTCGGAAGTGCTGTTAGCACAGCTACACTTGCTCCTGTGTTACTGGGGTTCAGTAATGTCAGCTGTTCCCCTGCTGTGTGTACGGCAAAAAGTCCTGCTGCCTCCACCATGTTCTCTTCTCATCCCTGGGCTACAACACCGCCAGTTGTAGCTCGGAAGTGCTGTTAGCACAGTTACACTTGCTCCTGTGTTACTGGGGTTCAGTAATGTCAGCTGTTCCCCTGCTGTGTGTACGGCAAAAAGTCCTGCTGCCTCCACCATGTTCTCTTCTCATCCCTGGGCTACAACACCGCCAGTTGTTGCTCGGAAGTGCTGTTAGCACAGTCTACACTTGCTCCTGTGTTACTGGGGTTCAGTAATGTCAGCTGTTCCCCTGCTGTGTTAACGGCAAAAAGTCCTGCTGCCTCCACCATGTTCTCTTCTCATCCCTGGGCTACAACACCGCCAGTTGTTGCTCGGAAGTGCTGTTAGCACAGTACACTTGCTCCTGTGTTACTGGGGTTCAGTAATGTCAGCTGTTCCCCTGCTGTGTGATACGGCAAAAAGTCCTGCTGCCTCCACCATGTTCTCTTCTCATCCCTGGGCTACAACACCGCCAGTTGTTGCTCGGAAGTGCTGTTAGCACAGTCTACACTTGCTCCTGTGTTACTGGGGTTCAGTAATGTCAGCTGTTCCCCTGCTGTGTGACGGCAAAAAGTCCTGCTGCCTCCACCATGTTCTCTTCTCATCCCTGGGCTACAACACCGCCAGTTGTTGCTCGGAAGTGCTGTTAGCACAGTCTACACTTGCTCCTGTGTTACTGGGGTTCAGTAATGTCAGCTGTTCCCTGCTGTGTGAACGGCAAAAAGTCCTGCTGCCTCCACCATGTTCTCTTCTCATCCCTGGGCTACAACACCGCCAGTTGTTGCTCGGAAGTGCTGTTAGCACAGTCTACACTTGCTCCTGTGTTACTGGGGTTCAGTAATGTCAGCTGTTCCCCTGCTGTGTGAACGGCAAAAAGTCCTGCTGCCTCCACCATGTTCTCTTCTCATCCCTGGGCTACAACACCGCCAGTTGTGCTCGGAAGTGCTGTTAGCACAGTCTACACTTGCTCCTGTGTTACTGGGGTTCAGTAATGTCAGCTGTTCCCCTGCTGTGTGAACGGCAAAAAGTCCTGCTGCCTCCACCATGTTCTCTTCTCATCCCTGGGCTACAACACCGCCAGTTGTTGCTCGGAAGTGCTGTTAGCACAGTCTACACTTGCTCCTGTGTTACTGGGGTTCAGTAATGTCAGCTGTTCCCTGCTGTGTGTACGGCAAAAAGTCCTGCTGCCTCCACCATGTTCTCTTCTCATCCCTGGGCTACAACACCGCCAGTTGTAGCTCGGAAGTGCTGTTAGCACAGTCTACACTTGCTCCTGTGTTACTGGGGTTCAGTAATGTCAGCTGTTTCCCTGCTGTGTGTACGGCAAAAAGTCCTGCTGCCTCCACCATGTTCTCTTCTCATCCCTGGGCTACAACACCGCCAGTTGTAGCTCGGAAGTGCTGTTAGCACATTGCTCCTTGTTTCTGGTTGTATGAGTGTTTCGATGTACGCAAGTCTGCTGCCCCCTGTCTGTCTATCCGGCTAAAACGCCTGTGCTCCGATCTGTTCACTCTCACTCTCTGTACTGGGTTCATAATTCAGCTGTCCCTGTTGTAGTCGGAAAGTCTGTTAGCCCCACAGTTCTCTTGCATCCCTGGTCATACCGGTGTTCGTAATGCTTAGCTAGTTACCTTGCTCTGTGTTAACTGGTTCAGTAATAGTCCTGCTGCCTTCCCCATGTTCTCTTCTCATCCTGGGCTACAACACCGCCAGTTGTTGCTCGGAAGTGCTGTTAGCACAGTCTACACTTGCTCCTTGTTACTGGGGTTCAGTAATGTCAGCTGTTCCCCTGCTGTGTGTACGGCAAAAAGTCCTGCTGCCTCCACCATGTTCTCTTCTCATCCCTGGGCTACAACACCGCCAGTTGTAGCTCGGAAGTGCTGTTAGCACAGTCTACACTTGCTCCTGTGTTACTGGGGTTCAGTAATGTCAGCTGTTCCCCTGCTGGTGATACGGCAAAAAGTCCTGCTGCCTCCACCATGTTCTCTTCTCATCCCTGGGCTACAACACCGCCAGTTGTTGCTCGGAAGTGCTGTTAGCACAGTCTACACTTGCTCCTGTGTTACTGGGGTTCAGTAATGTCAGCTGTTCCCTGCTGTGTGTACGGCAAAAAGTCTGCTGCCTCCACCATGTTCTCTTCTCATCCTGGGCTACAACACCGCCAGTTGTAGCTCGGAAGTGCTGTTAGCACAGTCTACACTTGCTCCTGTGTTACTGGGGTTCAGTAATGTCAGCTGTTCCCCTGCTGTGATAACGGCAAAAAGTCCTGCTGCCTCCACCATGTTCTCTTCTCATTCCTGGGCTACAACACCGCCAGTTGTTGCTCGGAAGCGTCATTGGCACGGGTACTCACTCCTGCCCAGACTGGTTACAGCACGCCATCTGTTTCCTGTCAGTGTAAACGTCACTTAGCCTCCAATAAGTTGTCCTGTCGTGTTGCGGTCGGGTTAGCCGACTCTATGGTGCTTTGAGTTTAGGTGCTTCCTATGTGTGCTGCGGGATATGCAAATAAAGGCTGTTTCCGTTGTGACAATAGGACAATCACCCACTGTAGTACTGTGGGATTCGGTAACTGCGGCCGGCTCGCGGCCTGTCATCTTAAATTTCCATGGGTACCTTCGGCTACCCGTCCGGGTTCCAGTACCGTCAGCTGGTTCTCCGCAGTGCCTTTGGCCTAGGTGCCTCCATCTCGGTATCCGAGTTCCAGCAATGTCTGCTGGTCCTTGGTAGTGCTTTGGAGCACAGGTACCTCCTGCTTAGTAACCGTGTCCCAGTAACGTCAGCTGGTCCTCGGTTGTGCCTTTCTTTTCCTTCTGCTGCCCCTCCGGGTTCCAGCACAGTCAGCTGGTCCTCGTTACTTGCATTGGCTCTTGTACCTTCTGCTACCCGCCCGGGTTCCAGTACTGTCAGCTGGTTCTCCGCAGTGCCTTTGGCCTAGGTGCCTCCATCTCGGTATCCGAGTTCCAGCAATGTCTGCTGGTCCTTGGTAGTGCTTTGGAGCACAGGTACCTCCTGCTTAGTAACCGTGTCCCAGTAACGTCAGCTGGTCCTCGGTTGTGCCATTGGCTCTTTTCCTTCTGCTGCCCCTCCGGGTTCCAGCACAGTCAGCTGGTCATCGTTACTTGCATTGACTCTTGTACCTTCTGCTACATTTACAAATTGAAGATTTTTTCAATGCTTTTTTGGGTAATCACTCTGGATCTCCAACAATGAAGACGACGACCCTGATGACCACCCCGAAGAAGATGACGACCACAAGGACGACGAGCATCAAGCCAACCAGCCTAAACACCATCACAAAGAAGAAATAAAAGATTACCAAACAGGACTAAGAAGGTTAAGACAAACTACAAGATACAGAACAAGAGACTTAAGAACAATAAGCAGAAGATCAAAAAGCAGAAGAACATGAAGTATAAGACCAAAATGAAGAGCAAAATATATGCTCTAAATTCTAAGCAGAAGAAGACTAAGCAGTGTATGGGGGTGAGTCCGTTCCTCCTCGTGGTGCCCCTGGAAAATGCCTGCTGCTGCAGGCTAAACTGAACACGGACAAATACTGTTGTAATTTAAATCTTTTGTGACAGCAAGAACGGAAGGATGAAAAATTCATACTTTGACAGATTACAAGTACAGGATTCTCTGTCACAAATAAGAATATGATGAAGAAGATGAAGTACAATATGAATAAGAATAATAGTTTAATAAGAAGAATCTGAGTAATGTTAACAAAAAGATGAATAGCAAGAAGTTTAAGAAGAAGATAAAGAAGGTGAAGATGAAGAATAATTTGATGAAAAAGATGATGCTGCTGAAGATTATGAAGGAGAAAGTGTGTGAAAAGTTAAAAAGGTGAAGAGCATGGAAGTTGTGAAATATACATATTTGCCAAAATAGAAAAAACGTTAACAACATTGTCAATTTCTTCATCAATCCGAACATCTTTAAAAAAAAAATTTTTAATGCTATTCCATTTGATTGGGTTAAACATCTATGCCTTTAATGTCTCCTCAACCTTCCACAATACATTGTACATTACTCTTTGTTGTTTTCCTTCATGTACAATTAACCAACAAGGCAAGAATGGGGTTTTTTTAATTCCGATATTTTGTTCCCATAGACTTACATGGGACTTCCGGTATCGGTATCGGGTATCGCGATATTTTAATGGTATCGGCGATACCATTCCGATTCCGATACTTTTGGATATCGGAAAGTATCGCTCAACCCTAGTGAGGTCCTGTAGGCTTGCAAAACGGGTTTTTAAAGTCTGTACATCTGAAAGGATTGTATCAGTCACTCCGCAAAGTTCCTTTATGCGGGCCTTCATCTTCCAGATCTTTTAAGGCAGAAGTGCTGGAAGGAGAAGAGGAAAGGAAAAAAAAAAAAAAACAATAGTGTTTACCTGTGGTAACACTCCAGAGTAAAATTTTAAGGGAATGCGCTCACCTGGAATGGTTGTGAGAAGTCACAACCACTGTCATCACAAAAGGTATTAAACGGACATCTGATATCCACAGTCACAGCAGACACGGCTTTCCCAGACCCAGCAGACACTAAACATTGGCTCCTGAATCTTGTCATGTATAGTGTACAGTTCCTATAGCGTCTTGTGCTTGGGTGCGAGGAAAACACAGGAGACATAGGTTGAAATGAAATGACTTGTATTACTTCATACAAGCATGCTGAAAAGTTCACACAGTTTGCAGGAACAGCGACAGGAGACACAGCAGGCCAGAGTAACTTCAAGCACTACAATAAATCTCCAAAGCAGGTTCAGGATCTCTTCTCTGTACCGTAATTCCTCTGCAAACATGGATTCACCAAACAGCAGGTTTCCAGAGTCCAAAAGTGTTCCAAGGTTCCTCAGTAGGGAATAGCTGGAGTACAAGTCCAAGGCTTCCAGGAGTCAGGTCACAGACTGACTGAGGCTTGATTCAGGAGCACTGATTGTTCAGCTGAGGCTGCTTAAGAAGCAAGAGGGAAGAATCAGGGCGGGAACATGAAAACTGGAAACTCCATATTAACTGAGGGCAAGAGCTGCAGAAAGACAGAAAGCAAAATGGCCGACGGAAAAATGAGTTTCAAGGAACATGTCAACAGAGACAAAGAACCTTACAGCCGGGTGCTGACACCGGCCCTGCCCCCGTCCTCCGTTCTCCCCCCGTCCTCCTCCATGCTTCCCCCGTCCTCCTCTATGCTTCCCCCGTCCACCGTTCTCCCCCCCGTCCTGTTCCGTGCTCCTTGTCCTCTCCTCCATCATACTCACCCCTCCCCGTGCCATCGCTGAGCGTCCCTTTAATCCTGCGTTCTCCCCGTCTTCCTGCAGCTCTTCAGCACTGAGCGGTGATGTAATACCATTCATTAAGGCCATGAATATGGAGGCCACGCCTATGGGAGTGGCGTCGCGTCCATATTACATGACCTTAATGAGCGGGTATCACATCACCGCTCAGTGCTGAAGAGCTGCAGGAAGATGGGGAGAACGCAGGATTGCAGGGACGCTCAGCGATGGCACGGGGAGGGGTGAGTATGATCCCAGCCACCGGCTCCTGCCGCGGCATCCCCTCCCCCGCTGGTTTCTGCCCTATGACTCGTGTATAAGCCGAGGGGGCATTTTCAGCACGAAAAAAGGTGCTGAAAATCTCGGCTTATACACGAGTATATACGGTAATTACAATTTTTTTTCAAATTCCATATTTTTTTTTTATTTTTGTGGTGAAAAAGTACAAGAAAATACAATATACATAGTAAAAGGGGTAGTATAACTATAAATCTATGCATAACAACAGTACATTGGGGGTACAGGAAGGGTTTTCCATCAATATCCAGATCAAGCATGTATTTTTCCATATGAAAGACAGAGAGAGAGGGAGCAGACCACGGCAGACCACCAATCAATAGAGTGCGATTATGATCATTGTTGTGCCGACATCACGGATAACTTTAGTTGGGGGCTAGATGGTAGGCATCAGAGTTTTGCAAATCAATCCAATTCCTCCAAATCACACAGTATCTATCAACATCAGCCGGTGAGATGGCAATCAGATGCTCCATCCTATTAAGGAGGGAGATCTGCGCAAACCATTCCTCCACAGTGGGTGGGTCTCTGCTTTTCCAGTGTCGTGGAATGACATTCTTAGCCACCTGTATTAGGTAGCCTATTGATGACCTTTAATAACTTACTTTACTTATTGGTAACATTGATAAAAGGAGGGCTTCTGGCGTATTAGGGATAGTCAAACCAGTTATTTTCTCAATCATGGGAACCACCTTTGCCCGAAATGCATTTATTATAGGGCATGCCCACCATATGTGTGACATTGTCCCTTCCCCCTCCCCACATCTCCAACATCTATCTGAGACCACTGGATACCATCTATGAAGGACTGCTGGTACCCGGTACCATCTAGAGATAATTTTGAAGGAGGTTTCCTGAGCTTTGGAACCTATTGAGGTTTTATGTGTTAGGAAGAAACATTTATCCCATTGTGAGTCAGAGAAGGACTTCCCCAGTTCCCTTTCCCATGCACCGCAGAATCCTGGCCTATTGTCAGTTACCTGGGCAATGAGGAGATTATACAGTGGGGAGATGGAGTGTGTAGGGGGTGACAATGATAGGCTCAATTTTTCAAAGTTTGTGAGATCTCTATGAAGATGTGTGCTCTTCTTCACAGTTGAATAGAAGTGTTGTAACTGGCTATATTCAAAATTTGCCTTCGGGGAAGTGGCTCTTCCCTATAACAAGTCATTGAGGGGGAGCAGCGAAGTATTGGAGATGACATGAGAAAATAATATCGAATGGGATTTATTTGAACCGAGAAATCTATTTTCAGATAGTCCTGGTGGGAAATCTGGATTATCTGAAATCGGGAGCAAGGGGCACTGGGGGTCGATTGAGGATAAGCTTTTTTTTGGGGATCTCAAAACCAAAGCAGTGGCATAAGTACTATATGACATGAGGCCAAGAGAGGGGACAATTAAATGGGTGCACCATGGAAGAGTGGTAAGAGCTTTAGGACGAATGGATTGAGCTATTTTGACCCACAATTTCCCCTCCGAAAGTTCAGGATTCTAGCGTGTACTGCTGCCATGTAATACCTTCTACAATCCGGAATGCTAAGGCCCCCCTTTTGTTTGTGTCTGATCAGAACGTCCCCCCGAATGCGTGGACGCCGACTTGCCCAGCTAAATCTGCAAAAGCTACTGCGTAGTCTTTTCCAAAAATTTGAGGGAATTACCCGGAAATGGTTTGGAAGAGGTATAAGAGTTTATGTAGGACGTTCATTTTTAGTATATTTATTCTGCCAAACTAGGAAAAATCCTTCACCGTCCAAGAAGTAAGATCTCTATGGAGTTGTTCAATAAAGGGCTCAAAATTAAGAAGAAATAGATGGGAGAGGTCTCTATGAATACGAATTCCTAAGTATTTGATACCCTGTGAGGGCCAGGCAAAGGGAAAGTTGGACTGGATGGAATCCTGTATGGATTTGGAGAGGGAAACATCGAGGGCCTCAGACTTCGCTGCATTGATTTTAAAATTTGTCCATGTACCAAAGTGATCTATTTCAGCCATAACAACAGTGATGGATATATGTGGTTGAGTGATACAGTCAGGGCCAGAAATATTTGGACAGTGACACAATTTTCGCGAGTTGGGCTCTGCATGCCACCACATTGGATTTGAAATGAAACCTCTACAACAGAATTCAAGTGCAGATTGTAACGTTTAATTTGAAGGGTTGAACAAAAATATGTGTTAGAAAATGTAGGAATTGTACACATTTCTTTACAAACACTCCACATTTTAGGAGGTCAAAAGTAATTGGAAAAATAAACATAACCCAAACAAAATATTTTTATTTTCAAAATTTTGTGGCGAATCCTTTGGAGGCAATCACTGCCTTAAGTCTGGAACCCATGGACATCACCAAACGCTGGGTTTCCTCCTTCTTAATGCTTTGCCAGGCCTTTACAGCCGCAGCCTTCAGGTCTTGCTTGTTTGTGGGTCTTTCCCTCTTAAGTCTGGATTTGAGCAAGTGAAATGCATGCTCAATTGGGTTAAGATCTGGTGATTGACTTGGCCATTGAAGAATGTTCTACTTTTTTGCACTCATGAACTCCTGTGTAGCTTTGGCTGTATGCTTGGGGTCATTATCCATCTGTACTATGAAGCGCCGTCCAATCAAGTTTGCAGCATTTGGCTGAATCTGGGCTGAAAGTATATCCCGGTACACTTCAGAATTCATCTGGCTACTCTTGTCTGCTGTTATGTCATCAATAAACACAAGTGACCCAGTGCCATTGAAAGCCATGCATGGCCATGCCATCATGTTGCCTCCAACATGTTTTACAGAGGATGTGGTGTGCCTTGGATCATGTGCCGTTCCCTTTCTTCTCCAAACTTTTGGCTTCCCATCATTCTGGTACAGGTTGATCTTTGTCTCATCTGTCCATAGAATACTTTTCCAGAACTGAGCTGGCTTCTGGAGGTGTTTTTTCAGCAAATTTAACTCTGGCCTGTCTATTTTTGAAATTGATGAATGGTTTGCATCTAGATGTGAACCCTTTGTATTTACTTTCATGGAGTCTTCTCTTTACTGTTGACTTAGAGACAGATACACCTACTTCACTGAGAGTGTTCTGGACTTCAGTTGATGTTGTGAACGGGTTCTTCTTCACCAAAGAAAGTATGCGGCGATCATCCACCACTGTTGTCTTCCGTGGGCTCCCAGGTCTTTTTGGATTGATGAGTTCACCAGTGCTTTCTTTCTTTCTCAGGATGTACCAAATTGTAGATTTTGCCACTTCTAATGTTGTAGCAATTTCTTGGATGTTTTTTTTTCTGTTCTTGCAGCTTAAGGATGGCTTGTTTCACCTGCATGGAGAGCTCCTGTGACCACATGTTTCCTTCACAGCAAAACCTTCCAAATGCAAACACCACACCTCAAATCAACTCTGGCCCTTTCATCTGCTTAATTGAGAATGACATAACAAAGGGATTGCCCACACCTGTCCATGAAATAGCCTTGGAGTCATTTGTCCAATTACTTTTGGTCCCTTTAAAACAGGGTGGCACATGTTAAGGAGCTGAAACTCCTAAACCCTTCATCCAATTTTAATGTGGATACCCTCAAATGAAAGCTGAAAGTCTGAACTTCAACTGCATCTGATTTGTTTTGTTTCAAATTCATTGTGGTAATGTCTAGAACCAAAATTAGATAAATGTTGTCTCTGTCCAAATATTTATGGACCTAACTGTATATACTAGGACATCATTCATCATCATCAGCAAATGCAGAGCACTTGTACTCGGTGCCTCCCACTTCAATCCCCCTTATATTGGGGTTATCGTGAATTGATGAGAGCAGGTGCTCCATCACTAGGATGTATAAGAGAGGCGACAGAGGACATCCCTGCCTTGTCCCATTGGTGATTATGAAAGGTGATGATAATGTTCCATTTATCTTCAGCCTAGCTAACGGATTGCGATACAGGGCCATGATTTTGGCTATGAAAGGGTCCCCTACCTCAAACTTTTTAAGAGAATAATGTATGGCGTGCCAGGAGACTCTATGGAATGCTTTCTCAGCATCCAACGAGAGTATAAATTACAAATTTTTAACTGCATCTAGCCCAAGCAATACTTTGGGCCTAGTAGCAGTGTCTGCTAGTCAGCGGATTAACCCAGCTGTTAAGCAAGCTACACCACCTGTACTTTGGAAACTTAATTTTTTCAAAGGAAATGCTTCGGGCACCCGTGACACTCAGTGAAGAGCATCAAGGGAGGCACCCCAAGGCACAGGGGCTGGGACTGGCGGTAGGACGCCTTGCGGTGGACAGCCAAGCTCGATCCTTATAAAAGCTTTTTAACTGCAGCAGCTTTACTGGACGCTACTGGATCTGGAATTACTGTGGCTGCTGGCATGAGACTTGCCCTCCAATAGATCCTTGTAAAAGGATTTAAAGTGTACTCATTCAAATTAGAAAAATATTTAGACTTGAGAGTCCTCAGTGGTTGATACCTCATTCAAATTAGAGAGACAATTTAAATTAAAAAGATTAGACCTGCCTCCACCGCAGGGGGGCTCGCTCGACCCACCAGCGGACAGGCACCAGTATTGGGAGAGGGGGGCTGGCCGTCAGGGTCCACCGCAGCTCTGGCACAAACCCGGCGACACAGAGGTTGCCCAGGCAGGAACGGACTGGCCGTGTCGGCTTTGCACTTTTTTAGTTTTAGAAGGGCATGACAAGCCTATATCTGTGTCTCCCCCTCCTTTTAATCCTCCACCTCTTTTCTTTTCGCATGACTAAATGTACTTGTCACTTTTCCATGTGTTAGTTGTGTCTTCGGAGCAGTTTGTCAGCTTTTGGACACCTTTGAAGTGTTTTCTATGTGTTTCTATGTGTTTTTGTTTGCCTGCCATTGGTTTTAACAGTGTTCGACGGTGTTCGACGAACAGTTCGTCAAACATACGGGTGTTCGACGAACCGAACCGAACCGAACACTACGGGGGTGGCTCAGCACTACTCACCACTGAGCCACCATGCTGCCCTGTCTTTTCTACCTATACTAGCACGTACAACCCCTCTTGCTCAACTTGGTCCTGTTCCTCCTGGTTCAAGATTCTTATTTTTTAAATCTGCTCTGATTTGCGTAAGGACAGGATACAGCTGTAGTGAGGGACAGTATAAGGTTTTGCGAGTGCAGCTTTCCAAAAAAACTTTCTATGTGTACTCTTCATCTGTGTCTGTGATAGTAAATTTCATACACAAAAGTTTTTATAATCTTCAACTGTGTCGGTGGGAATGATGTGCGCCTAAACATATTTTTCTACTCTTATGCAACCCTGTCTGTGATTGCACTGGTCCAAAAGCCGCTGTGTGTATTCTTTAACACGTGTTTGTAAGATTACTGTGCCAAAAGCCGCTGAGTGTATTCTTTAACCCATATCTGTGGGAGTACTGTGCCCCATTGTCTGGGTGTGAAATTTTTAATCAGCTTCTCTGGTAGAAATGTGAAAACATGCTCTGTGGGTGAAATTTATTATTAGCTTCTGTAGGCGCACTGTGCCCCATGCTCTGTTGGTGTAATTTGTTATTAGTTTAGTGGGGAAATGTGAAAACATGCCCTATGGGTGAAATTTTTAACTGGACTGCCAATAGCAAGACTCGCGGTGGACCGACAGCTAGATCGAAGATCATACTAACAGTTTTTCATAGCAGCATTTGTACGCTACTGGAGCTAACATTTTGGAGCTGTGGCACTACTGTGTGGAGCGCCCCCTAGGGCCGTGGGGTACTCGGTACATGTCATGGCAGCAGTGACCCGTTACGTGGCCCTGGGCGTCCAATAAAAAGGTGTTTGAAAATAATGATTATGAAAAGGGAAAAATAAAAGTAAAAAGGGGAAAAAGGGAAATAGTTTGTCACGCCACTCATAGTGTTCGGCAATAAGATGGCCGACACTGCAATTCAAATCCTCTAGGGTGCAGCAAAGATGGTTCAGCTCCCCCTGGGTAGAGCAGGACCCCAGGGCAAATATATATTTGATTGTTCAGATGGTGGTGAACATTGAGGTGCAGAGAATAAGTGAAGGACACAGAGAGGTGCAGTTTTCTTTACCTTTTACTTAAAAGTAGATGCAATCTGGAGTACAATTACAGATGACGGATTGAGTTTGGCTTGCCTGGAGGCATTCAGGGGATCCACCCTGCCAGGTGGGGTTGGGGACCTTCCTTCTGCTCTCTCTTCTAGGGTCCTTGCTGCTTTTAGCTAAGCTGCGGCCCTCTACTGCGTGATGATTTCTAATCTGTATGGCAGACAGCGTGAGCCTATATCATGGGTACTGTCCTTTTCACTGTCAGCCCCGGGCTCTTGGTCTGCTGCCGTGCCTTCAGGTGTTCGTGTGGCCAGAGAGCTGGCAGCCCCCTGCTCTTCAGATTCGGCTGTCAGGGCATACAGCACCCACCAAGACAAGGACTCTGGTGTCCCTTTTCATCAGCGCTCTGCTCTGGGGTCAGCTATACGCAGTTTTTATTCCCCTGAGCTCTTGTCTCTGCTCCTGTCCCTTCCCTCTCCACAGACCAATTGCCAACTCTCCTCTCTCACTGTCCTGTCAGGAGCTACCGTTTCCATGACAACTCCCCTGTTTACTCTCTCAGCTGACTTCTTTCTGACTTACTAACCCCACCTGCTAGCCAGAATTTATAAGGAAGCTCCCCTTTCTGGCCTGGAGCAGGAATTGACATGTACACTGTGTTACCTGGCATGGGGACCCCCTGCCTTCAGTTGTGACATCACCACTTAGAGGGGGTGCCACATGGCAACAGGACTCTGGGGTGCCACATTCCCCTTTTGTGAAATTCAGTACTCCCGGTCCCGGACTGAGGTAACATAACAAGAACTGTTAACAACAACAATAAATGAAAATCTACAAAGTCCTAAAATATGTAAAAATTATCAAAACCTAAAAAAACAATAACACAATTACTGCAGCGACCAGTCCTTACGCTGCCGTCCAGGAATTGTCTTTGGTCTTGTACCTGGGATTTGGTGGGTGGAAACCGCCTTAGCCCACTTCGTGTGTCGTCCCTGGGCTCGCTACAGAGCAATCTGTAGATGGGCCTGGTGTTTCGGCCAAGCCTGCGACTTATTTTCAAGGCCAAGTTGGGGTAACTATTTACAAATAAAGTCCTGACGACACATAGTCCTGTGGCCCAACTGTCCTTCAACTGGGTACTTAAAAAGTTCATACAGTAAGTCTCTGTAGGCTCTCATGCATAATGGTTACAACTATACATTCTTATTAACTTATTTACATTATGTATTCTTATAATGGACGGGGATCTGACCTTTGGTACTACGAGTGGATCTACGCAGTACAGGTATCTCCGATGACCTGATCTGTTCTCTATTGTGTGCTGGTGCAGTGAGTGCACTAGTCACTATGCTATAAGAGGACCTGTGTAGTATTGTATTCTGGACTGCCTTCTCCTGACTCTTAGACTCACCATGAGACTGACAGATTCGCCGCTAGCAGGGGGCAGGTTTCCGCATTCCACTGCAAATGTGGCATCTGTTACTGGAGCCGTTTCATTAAGAGTCTCTGCTTCATCCGGTGCAATAGGCTGGTGAAAGATTAGGACTGGTACTACGATAGCCTGATTCACTTGTGTCCACGACTGAAGAAATTTTCCAAGGACAGTATGTATCTTCTTTTCCACCTCTACTGTGTGCCGAGGGTCCTGGACTTCCTCTTTGTCTTTCAGTTGATCAGGGCCCAATTTTAGATAATCTCTTGAGACTCCCTCTGAAGTTTCTCCTTCATCCTTGCTGATGAGGCATACCTTGGTGTTATTAAAGTCTGAAGGTATAACAGTGTGTGGATCAGTCTCCCACTGGCATCTAGTTTGTGAACTCGTCTCTTTCTTTTGAGTAGTTGTTCATTCGCTCACAATTTAGCGCAGCTCCAGCTTCACTTTAACCGCTATCATCAGGGCGCTGGCAGGGCTTCGCTTCATGTTCTTTCTCTGGCTCCGCCCACGACGGCACACCCCTCTCTGCTCACACGCACTGTGTGACACAGTTATGGCAGTGATTTTGAAAATTCAATCACGCGCACAGTGTGACGCAGTTACCGCAGTGATTTGAAAGCTCATTAAAGTCTCTGGCACACAATTTAATAAAGTCTCTGGCACACAGTACCCGGCTATGCTGGACTCCGAAAATCCTGTTCGTGACGCCAAAAATGAAGCGCCCCCAAGGGTTGTGTGGTACTCAATACCGGGTCGGCACAGTTCTTAAAGGGGACGTGTCACGGCAGCAGTGACCCGGTCCGTGGCCCTGGGCAGTCCAATAAAAATGTGTCTGAAAATAATGATGATGAAAATGGAAAAATGAAAGTAAAAAAAGGGGAAAAAAGGAAATAGTTTGTGACGCCACCCGTGGTGTTTGGCAATGGGTGGCCGATGCTGCGGTTTTGGTCCACTGAGGGTGACGCAGCAAAGATGGTTCAGCTCCCCAACCAGTAGAGCGGGGCCCCAGGGCAAATATATATTTGATTGTTCAGATGGGGTGAATGTTGGGGTGCAGAGAATAAGTGAAGGACACAGAGAGGTGCAGTTTTTTTACCTTTTGCTTGATAGTAGATGCAATCTGGGTACCAACTACAGATGACAGATTGAGTCAGGCTTGCCTGGAGGCATTCAGGGGATCCACTCTGCCAGGTGGGGTTGGGACCTTCCTTCTGCGCTCTCCTTTAGGGTCCTTGCTGCTTGTAGCTAAGCTGCGGCCCTCTACTGCGTGATGATTTCTAACCTGTATGGCAGACAGTGTGATCTTATATCATGTGCACTGTCATTTTCACTGTCAGCCCCGGGCGCTTGGTCTGCTGCTGTGCTTTCAGGTGTTCGGTGTGGCCAGAGAGCTTGCAGCCCCTGCCCTCCAGATTAGGCTGTCAGGGCGTACAGCACCCACCAAGCCAAGGACTCTGGCTTCCCTTTTTATCAGCGCTCCGCTCTGGGGTCAGCTATATGCAGTTTTTATTCCCCTGAGCTCTTGTCTCTGCTTCTGTCCCTTACCTCTCCACAGACCAACTGCCAACTCTCCTCTCTCACTGTCCTGCCAGGAGCTCCAGCTGGCACCCGTTTCCATGACAACGCCCCTGTTTACTCTCTCAGCTGACTTCTTTTTGACTCACTAACCCCACCTGCTGTCCAGAATTTATAAGAAAGCTCCCCTTTCTGGCCTGGAGCAGGAATTGACATGTACACTGTGTTACCTAGCATGGGGACCCCCCTGCCTCCAGGCATGACATCACCCCTTAGAGGGAGGCAATGTCACCATGGCCACCGGACTCTGGGGTGCCACATTTGCACAATGCTCTGTGTGTGAAATTTGTATTTAGGTTCTGTGGGGTCCTGATGAAATTTTTAACTGGACTGGGGTAGCAAGCCTCCTCAGTCTCTGCAAGGCACTGTTAAAATGTTTATGTTATTCATTTGCTCCCTATTTTACCATGATTACTATGGTGACAGAACCACTTTAAGTCATATTCCTATCCACATTTGTTTGCAGGGCAATTGTCCAGCTCTTACCCCAATTTTCTTCCTTTTGCAGACCCTTAGTCTTTGCTCCAACCATTTTACATCCATTTTACAGCACTGAAGTTCAGGTCCCCTTTGACTTATATGGGGTTCGGGATTTGGGTTCAAGTTCGGGTCCCGAGCCAGACTTTTTAAAAAGTCTAGCCAAACCCAGCGAACCTGAACATACACAGGTTCGCTCATCACTACTGACTAGTAAATATTGTGTTGTGTTCAGCGGCTCCTGAGGACGGAAGCCTTGAGGCAGTGGAGGCCTGCGGCCTACAAGTGAATGTGATGCACCCCACTCCCTACAGCACACTGGGACTGGCATACTCCTTGTCTGTAAAATGCCATAACAAAACTGGCAGCAGTTCGGTCGCGACTACCACTCTGTCCCACTCTACACCTTGACGGATTATTATGTTGTGGTGAGCGAAGCATTTGAAGGCCTATTTGTGGCAAAGCCAAGAAAAGCTTGGTTTAGTAGTGTGTGTGATATTTGGTAAACCATTCCACTAATTGTAGCACATGACGTACTGTACATGGCGAGATTATTCCCTATGATTTTCTACCTGCAAGCTGGTCCTGCTTTTATCGAATGGTATTGTAGGAACCAAGCAAAAAAATAACTGATAGTCATGGCATTCACTCCTAATTTTAGAGCATGGTGTTACAATAACCCAGAAATAACATTAGAATGGCACAAAATGAGGGAGACAAAATAAGACAGCATGGCGTTTCATAGAAAAATGACAAAAGGTAATTCTATGAATACATTTTCACGTGTAGTCTTGATATTAAAGTATCTAAATTGTCTTGCAGTATCCCTTGATAACTTCCATTTGTATTGGTCATTTCATAAATAATCCATCCATGCTCAATCATGTTCAATCATTAATAATGTAAGATATATTCCAAAAAAAATATGAAGAAAACAGTAACTGTAGAAAGAATGTAATCTAACTGTAAGTGTAGATTCACACGAGTGGATGAAAATTGTTTAAAGCTTCATCCAGAAAATGTGGATGATTTTTTCTCACATCTCATCTGTGTACAATCAGTTTTTTTTTTTACAGCAGCAGCTATTAATCCTGTATAAGACTTATCACAGTTTCATATATCACAAAACTGCAAAGAATCCATAAAAATCAGATGCTGTACTGTGTTTCTATACATCTGATTTTTTTTCTGCACCCATACACTTGAATGAGTGATTTCCATCAGATTTATGGAAGAAACTAGTGAATGCTGCCATTTTTTCACACACAGGTTCGGTCAGTGACAAAAATCGATCATCTGCACTACCCAAATAAATAATATTGCTCCAAGTGAGGTCCGAAAATACGGTTGTGTGAACAAGCCCTTGGGATATAACTGTCGGACACTGGACAGGTGCCTTGCTTTAAAGTTTGTGCACATGACGTATTTTTCAGGCGGGTACAATCTATAAGGCC
>JARQOD010010457.1:0-27266 GCA_033576555.1 Oophaga sylvatica | reverse complement strand
AAATCCCAGTTTCAAACCTGGGGGTACCCCTCTGTTTTCCTTGCCAAAGCTGAACACAGTCATGGGGAATCTCCTCTCTTGGATCTTCTTTGTACAATACCGTACCTGACCCCTCCTTTAGATCCAGGAGGTAACAACGTGGCAGGATTAAGTGTGGTACATCTCTGCAAAGAAACTTTTGGGAGGCATTAAAAGTGCACATTGCATCGAAGGGAAACGTTGCACTGAAAGGTGTGCCGGTTGCACCTGGTTCAGTAGGGTATATACATCATGAGGTGTAATTTCTGTCAATGGATGATCAAGAAAAAAATGTCTGACATTTGTGGAGAAAATAGTCCTACAGCATGTACTGCCCGTACACAGGACGGGGCACCTCTACCATTTGCATCTAGTCTTCCACTGAAATAGGCTACAGGCCTTTGATTGTCACCATGTAACTGAGTCAAACCCCTGCGCGTGTCCCGCTTTTTCTGAGTTTACAGGGTGAATGGTAGTTCATATTTTGGGGTTCCTACGCTGGAGCTGCCACAATCCTGTTTTTGAGATGTCAATCCCTTCAGGAGTTTAGTTTAAAAAGGCAAAATTGGTGCATAGAGAGGCTGCATGAGGATTGACACAGCATGAATCCACTGCCTGCAATAGGAAACCTCAAGAAATATCCTAAGAGCGGCAACTTTAAACAGGAATAGGAAAGTTCTGTACAGCTTCTTTGCGAGCGCTGGTCAGAAAATTGTCGCGCCCCCAGTGTAATGCAATGTCCCAAAAAGATAACTGAAATTTACAGAATTGAAGTTTATCCTTTGACGCTTTCATCAGCTTGGTACAAAAACAACATGAGTGATATTTTGCAATACGACACTGTTTCCTGGAGGGGCACAAATCAGTAAGTCATCAACATATTATAAAAATAACATTGGCAAAATCAATAACTGTGAACCAAGCAGCTTCCTGAGATATCTGGAACAAAAGTGTAAAATGTATATATATATATATATATATATATATATATATATATATATATTGTACCAGCCAATACATAGAGAGTTAAATCTCGTAGTTGAAGGGGGAAGCTGGAGTTTTTTTTTTTTTTTTTTTGTTAAGGCTACTGATAAGAACCTAGCTGCAGGCCTGCTGCCGAAGGTGGGGGCTAGGTTTTAACATCACTTGCTCCCAGTTTCTGTAATCTGCTGAGCTATAGCCATCTCTTGAGCTGAACTAAGAAGATATGCACCAGGCTTTAATTTGACCATGACTGGCTGCACCCTTAATCTGCCCACATCTGTTTTATCTGAAGCCCAGAAATCATGCGGTATCACACCTTCCAACATTGAAGGAAATTCATTTGTGTCCTCTATACTAGCAACGTCTAACGACATGATTTTACAAAGAGTGCTCGGCTTCAATCCTGGTGTCATAGTGACAGTTCCATCAAGATGATACTCAATATGTGCTTGCAATTGTGACAACACATCACTTCCTAAAAGATTACATTGACCCCGTGGTGACACCATTAACTGTGTGTGTACAGTGGTTCCTTGAATTTGCAGGGGAATCTTTTTAGTGACGGGGAGCAGGATAGATGGAGAGTTATAAGGAGTCGCTATAACATGGTGGGAGAAATCACTTTTCCCAAATGGCCAGTCCTCTTCTGTAATTACTGAATTGTCTGCCCCCGTGTCCACTTGGAACTCAACCTCATATCCCCCTGGTAGGTTCACCTGCACTGTGCAATTAGGAGTGGGGGGTAAGGAGACAAGGGGGTTCATGTGCAAGCTACCTCTTTTTGCCTGCGCTAAATCATGTTGTGCCCCCTGTGCTATTTTTGCTAGATCCTCTGCTTTAACTGATCTCCAATCTGGTCTACTTACTTTCTCTGCCTGTCTATCTTTCTTCTCACGTACTCTGACCTTCTATTCACATGCCTAGCCCTTCGATTCTTACGTACTGTGTCTATTCCAAAAACATATTCAACAAATTTGACTAAAATCCTGTGCATCCTCACGAATACCCGACGGGAGGGGCTGGTCAAACCACTGCGTAGTTTGTGTGTCCTCTCTCCTCAGCCTGCAGTTTCCTTATCTGTAGAATGACCTTGGTGTAAAGCAAAATACCATCTCGCTGCTACCAGCATATCCCTGCTTGCTGTCACTGACTTCTGCATTGTCAGGTGTGGTCCTACACACATAGCACTTGTATGTCTCATCTATCAGTCTATCGTATCTAGCTTCATCTGCCAATTTCCCTTCTTCTAAGCGCTTGCAGATCCTGTCTAGTTGCTTTATTAGAGCCAACTGCTCTGTAGGGCTCCATGGTCTGTATAACACTACTGTCCAGGGGGGGAAGCAGACAGGAGGGTAAATCAGTCATCCCTGTTTTTGTCAGTCCGTAACGTCCGTCTCCTAATTCTTCAGTCTTTTCTTCTAAGTAATCACACGCACTCATCCACAGGTTCACTGTTTTCAACAGTCCTTTGTCTCTCAACCATCCATGATGTGAGTTAAAGAACCTTTTTCCATTTATCACTGTTCAATTCTCCGTTTTCATTCATGCCTGCTTTTCACAATCTCTGCGCACAACTAAATCTTTAGCAGAAATGCCTTCCTTGGCATTTTTGGTCCCCCATTTTTTATATATCTCCTCACCTAGAAGAGATTCTCTTGTCACCAAGACAAGTTTGTCACCAAGACAATTGCGTCACCAAGACTCTGTCACCAAGACAGTTACGTCACTTAGACAATGGGCCACAAAGGTTTCTGAACCATTTCACTGCTCGCTCTTCAATATTTGTACGCCAACCAAATGAACAATCCAATCACACAGACACCAAGACAAAACCACAACACAATCATTGGATCCATACTGTCATTATTCAAAGGAGGAAAAGCAGGACTGACAATTAATCTGAGGGTCTACTGGTTCAAAGGGACCTGAGCCAGGAATACCTGTGAATTACCTGGAAAGCCGACCGCTCGGGGAGGAGGGAGTCCACTATACAGTGATATAGATTTTGGGTAGAATATAATAAGTATTCTTACCCCAGCGCTGTATGTATATCACCAACAGAAGGCTCCGCTCATCCCACGTCTCCGGACCGGTCGGGCTTCCTCAGAGTAGATTAACTCAGTCCCCTGTTCGGGCGCCAGTTGTCGTCGCTGTTAACTTGTTAACCCTTTCCTCCTCGGAATGTGGTACCAGAGAGAACAAGACACAGACCGAATGGATGCGTCTATAAGCTCTGTCTTTATTGCTAACAAAAGGGATTTTATACACACCCTGAAGCAGGAAGCGGAATTACCATACATGGCAGTTAATACAACTTATCGTTAAAGCACATACATACTGTTTTATTATTTTTTTTTTAAGCCCCTGACCTCGGCTCCTAGCACGGAGCCTCTCTTCAACTCAGGGGGGAGGAAAGTATTCTCAAAGAAGGAACATTCCTTTCTTATCTTATCTTCCCTTCTGCTATGCCTCAGTGCCTCAAAGTCTACTAGAGAGATATTGAATTTAACTCTAACACTAGCAATGAAGTTGGCCTTCTCGGAGTGGAGACATCTGTTGGAGGGGCTCGCTTTCCCTTCCAAGTCTTCACGGATCACAAAAATCTGGTGTACTTACAGACAGCCCAGCAGCTAAATTCCCATCAGGCCAGATGGTCCTTGTTTTTCTCCCGCTTTCACTTCACACTCCATTTTCTGTCGTGAGAGAAGAACATTCGGGCTGACGCTCTCTCTCGCTCCGTTGTGTCTTCTGAGGAGGAGGAGGGGGAGCCACGGCTTATTGTCCCCTCTGGGAGCCTGAGAACTGTAGCTCCGGTCTCGCTATAGTCTGTCCCTCCGGGCAAGACCTTTGTACCATCTAATTTACGACCGGAGGTTCTCTCTTGGGAACATTCGTCCAGGGTGGATGGACATTTTGGGAAAAAAAGGACATCTGAGCTACTCGCGAGGACATACTGGTGGCCGCATATGGTCCGGGACGTTGGAGATTATATTCGGGCATGTGTCTCCTGTGCCAAAAATAAGTCCCCTCGTCAACGGCCAGCTGGGTTACTTTACCCATAGCCAGTGGCAGACAGGCCTTGGGAAATGGTCGGGATGGACTTTGTGGTAGGCTTGCCCAAATCTCGTGGGCGTACCATCATATGGGTTATCACCGATCACTTCTCTAAAATGGTGCACTTGGTGCCGCTACCCCGGTTACCTTCTGCACGGGCCTTGGCGACACTGTTTATCAAACATATCTTCCGCTTACACGGTATGCTAGACAAAATTGTCAGCGATCGGGGTCCCCAGTTTGCGTCTCGGTTCTGGAGAGAGCTTTGTCGCCTTCTCAGTGTTGAGTTAAATCTCTCTTCTGCTTATCATCCCGAGACGAATGGGTTGGTAGAGAGGGCCAACCAGACCTTGATCACATATCTGCGACATTTTGTTTCAGCTAGGCAGGATGACTGGGCATCCTTGTTACCATGGGCGGAGTTTGCATTAAACAACGCTGTGGCTGATTCCACTGGACAAACCCTATTTCTCCTTAATTACGGTCAGGACCCGCGGGTTCCTCTACCTATGCCCGTGTCTTCTGCGACTCCAGGGTGGCAGACTGGGCTGTGGAGGCACGGGACATTTGGGACCGCACTCAGGATGCCATTCAGGCCTCCAAGGAGAGAATGAGGTCATCCGCCGACGCACATCGGCGTCCAGCTCCGACTTTTGCCCCTGGTGATTTAGTGTGGCTCTCCGCCTGTAACATCAGGCTGCGTGTAGAGTCCACTAAGTTCGCACCTCGCTTCTTGGGTCCCTTCAAGGTCCTTGAACAGGTCAATCCTGTGGTCTACCGGTTAGCCCTTCCGCCACGCCTGGGTATCACCGACACATTCCATGTCTCCCTCCTGAAACCCGTATACATGTCCCGGTTTTCCGAGTCATCTGCCGGGACATCGGGTTCGTCTACGGATGATTATGAGGTGAATGCTATTCTGGGGTGCAAGGTGGTACGTGGCAAAAAGTTTTATTTGGTGGATTGGAGGGGTTATGGGCCTGAGGATAGGTCATGGGAGCCTGCTGAGCGTGTTTTTGAGCGCAGCGAGGCCCGAAGAAGGGGGGGCCCTGGGAGGGGGTTAATGTTAAGGTTTGAGTTCCCGATGTGTCATGGAAATATATATGTATTCCATATATTCAAAGTAAATTCATATATATGCATTCACAGTTAGATAGATCTCACTTGCTAAAAATCCTGTGCTCACACATCTATGCAAAAAGCTGATGCCAGCTTTAATCAGTCGTTAAAGACGACCCTGGCCTTCATAAGGAACAAGTACAGAAAGTCTTAATAGATATCTATTGTTTTCTTTACTAGTCATGCAAGAAAGCTAGGGCAAAGAACAAAAACAATAAATCTGCAACTTCAGCCCTTTTATCATAATTATCATAATTATCATACACTAGAACAGCAAATAATCTAGCAGCTTTTAATTGTATGTTAATTGACTAACCAGCCCCTTTTTGTAAACGTATAAAACCTTGAATGAATAATAAATGTGTGGTCTTGACGAACTGCTATACTGACACTTCCGTGTGGACAGTTTTCATTTCGTTCTGAGCGCTCAAAAAGACATTTAATAGAAAATTGGGAACAGAAGCAGCAAACACTTCAGGATAGATTTATCCTAATTAAATTTCCATAACAGTTGGCGCCTGCACGCGGGTCAGTGGACGAAACGCACAGGGACCTGCTGACCGGAGAGACAGAGGTGTTGGCCATGGCCTTGGCTCACGGGACGGAGACTGCGCAGCTCCATAACTAAGGTAAGAAAATCTTGTCATCTTACCTGAAAGTCCCTTGTGCTCAGTCCTGGTCTTACACCTCTTGCCGGTCAGGTGTGGTCACCACCGCATTCCCAGGTAGTGTAAAAAGTCCACACCCTTATCCAAAACCCTGGGATATAAGGTGTTTGCTGCTGTGATGTGTAGTGTTTCATGTTTTATGTGAACCGGGAGAAAAGTTGGAACGGTGACTGTGTTTTTGCTTGCTGATTTCTGGGAGCTGTATAGCAAAAAAACAAATTGCTGGATAAGTTCCCGCAGTTATCCTTCAGACATGGGAGGGAGGTCATCCCAGTAAAATCCAGTTGTGAGGGGCAGGAGCTTTGATTGGATAAAGGTATGCCACACTAAAAATCCGCTAGCGATCACGATAACGACGCATTAATGCGATCGCTAGCGGGATTGTTCTCTATATCGCTAAATGTGCACATTTAGCGATATAGTTGAACGACGCTATCGCGTTAGCGATCTTCTTTAACGACTTTAGCGGTACAAAAGTACCGCTAAATCGCAAGAAAGGTGCCACACAGCGATTAAATACTTACCCAGCGGGAGCGCCGACGAGAAAATGGGTCCGGAGCGATTCCAGCGACGAGCGAGATCACAGCAGGAAGCTCGTGCTGGAAGCTGCCGCATGAACAATATCGCTAACGGGATCGCTAAATAGTGACATTTTTTTAGCGATCCGTTAGGATATTGTTTAGTGGGCATACCTTAAGTCCACGCAGTTATCTTCACACATTGAGGGAGGTCATCCCAGATCAATCCAGGTGTGAGGGGGGAGGGCTTTGAATCGGTTAAGTTTCTGCAGTTATGCTTCACATAGGAGGGGTTATCCCAGATCAATCCAAGTGTGAGGGCAGGAGCTTTGTTGGATAAGTTCTCACAGTAATCGTCCACGCAAGGGGGAGGTCATCCAGTCAATCAGACGTGGATGGTGGAATTTTGATTAAGGCCATTACAGATACTGTGACCGACGCACCAGCCAGGGCGTACGGTTTCAGAAGTGGTGACCTGGAGCATCGCGTGCTCATGCAATTGGTGAGTTATCAGTTACCAGAGCAGCTTGTATGTGTCACAGATCATCAAAAGAGGGAGTCGTATTCTCCGGGTGTCTGTCTCATTGTACGTGTCACTGTCTGTATGGGTATCGCTGCTTTAAATCTCATTCAGAGCAACGTGCTCTCTGTCACTATTCATTCACTGCTGGCTGCAGCAGCGAGAAACCCCTTTGACCCCCCTCCTCTGCTAATCACGTTTTCACATCTGTTTCCTGGTTTTGATTTTTTTAAGCTAGTTTTTTGGCTACAGGCTGTAGCGTGAAAATTCTCAGGCTTTCAGACTGAACTGTATTCATTTTTTGCTATTCTATATGGATAATCTTTTTTTTGATACGTGGTTTCAGTGCCTGTAGAGACAGCAAGCAGGGATATAAGGGGGGGGGAAGTGCTGGTAGCAGCGAGATTTTTTTTTTTTCCAGAGGGCGGGAGGATAAAGCCTACGCTACCAGACAAAAGTTTTAAAGTATTTTTTCTTTTGTTTTTATCATTTTACAATCAGTTTATCCACCTCTTTTCTGTTTTTAATTAACTGTTTTAGTAACAAGGGTTGTTTTTCAGAGTTTTATGATTAATACGTTTTTTTTTTCCCTCCCCTTTTTGGTCAATCTTTTTTCCTTGAGTTTTTACTAAATCTAACTTTTGTTTTTAAAGTTTTTCTTTTAAGTACATTTTTAAATAATTTTGGAGAGGTTTTTCTAATCAATTTATTTTAGAGTTTTATTCTAAAACCATTTTTTAAAAAGAAAAGAAAAAAAAAAAAAGCACAACATCTACTAGCTTGCTTTAGACCAAGGTCAGAAGCACAGATAAAGGAAACTGCAGTCTGAGGGAGAATACACAAAACAGCTGCGCAGCGGCTTCACTCACCCCTCCCATCAGGCATTCAGCGAAGACACACAGAACCAGAATGCAGCAGTTTTCAGATTTTTAATCACCTTTGTTGAATAGGTTTTTGGAATAGACACAGTACATGAGAATCAAAGGGCTAGGCATGTGAATAGAAGGTCAGAGTACGTGAGAAGCAAATGGACAGGCAGACTTTACGCTGCACAATGAAATGTTTTTTTTTTTTGAAAGGCAGGAAAGTTTGTTTATAGATTACCGTCTGCTATAAAAGAGCAGTGGTGCATCGTGTAGAAGGTACAGCAAGTTAATTTGAGCGGACCAGGAAGTGATTTTTTATGTGAATAAGATTGAAAAGGTGTTAAATCGTCTGTGAGAAAATGATCACTGACATGTCACAAGAGCAGAATTCAGAGTCACACACATCACATGTCCATCATGTGGAGACACAGGACAGGTGTAGGTTGCTCTCATTGAATAAGGAGCCTTGTACAGGGAAAAAACGCTCCCCGCCTCTATCCACAGGGAGACGGCATTTTTGTTTCAATGGTCCCCTCTCAAGAATCACAGGGGGACCCTCTCTCCTCTTTCTTCTCTCAGTCCCTTTCTCCTTCTTCTTCAGACTTTTCTCCTCTTTCCTCGCTGCCATCCCTCTCTATCCTTCTTTTCCTATCATTCCTTCTTTCTCCTCCCTCACATCTCTGACACATCAATTTTCTTAATCTTCCTCTTCTTCACCCTCCCCTCCACCTCTCTCCCCTCCATCTCTCCCCCCTCCTCTTTCCCTCTCTCCTCCACATCACACCTTTCTGATCTTTCTCCTCCTTCCTCCTCCTCTCAGGCACACCTCCCTTCTCTTCCTCTTTTTCCTGCTTCTTACCAGCTGGGCCAACGACCAACCAGAGCAATGTGGTGTCCCTGTATTCAGTGCCTCCAGCACAGGGCACCCTGTCTATCCCAAGCACAGTACAAACATTGCCAGTCATTATATCAGGAGAAGAAAGTGCAAATCTCCCTACACAAAACGCTGCAGGTAGGCCCCAGACACAACAGCTAGCAGAGCCCACAGCCAGGGTTTCACAGGGGGGAGGTGTAGCTACAGACACAAATGAGGAACCTCAGTGCCGAGCAGGGCTGCCAGCATGGAACCATGACACTGATCCACCGCAGCCTCAGCAAGGAAGAGGGAAATCCCCATGCAGCAAGACAACTTTTAAGCCCAAATCTCACCCAGTGTATGCACCAAGTACACCATGTCACTTCTTATCTGTGAAGATGAAGATGCAACGTCACACATGCTGCCCAATACTAGGGAAGAAAACACACAAGCACCAATAGAGCAGGGACAGGTAGAGGCACCATCCTATGAGCCCTTCATCCCAAGCCAGGTGATCAGTATGCTGCCAGACCCAGGGATACACCCCATGCCATTTTGCCAAAAAATGCAGCAGATCCAGCGAACGTATGCAGCAGCCTGGATTGATCTCTGGACCGTAATGGAAATAAAAGCAGGTGATGCATTCTGGCCAATTATGAGAGAACACTTCAAGCTTCCAGCAGAATTAGATGCGTATGCCTGGGAGACAGGACCAAAGCTAATTGAGCAGCTCAGAGAATGGGCCAAAAGCAGACTGACAGGACAAACTCTCAGCCTACATGACATGAGTCAAGACAAGACAGAGTCTGTGGAGAATTTCCATGACAGAGTGATGCAAGTGTTTCAAGATTTGGGCCTCATTACCCATGATCAGACACACAGACGGATGTTGGCACAGGCTTTTGTGCATGGACTGAGAGAACCAATCAGGAAACCACTGGTAGTAGCCAGGCCTGAGTACACGTCAATAACAATGGATACCCTGCTCGCAGTAGCAAAAAGGATTGAGTCCCGCCGGGACAGAAGGGATGTCCAGTGTTACAACTGTGGCGAGTTTGGTCATTTCCGGAACCGGTGCAGAACACCGACTTCGCCCAGAAGAAGAAGAAACACAGAAAGCAGTGAAGAACCCCGTCCATAGGACAGGAGCACACCAAGTCCACAGGGAACCCCACCAGTGGGACCAATATCCTGAGAGTGGATGGCGTAGTCAGATCTTTTCTTGTGGAACTCCGCAACCTCACCTATCTATCAGAATCTTCTGCGTCCTGCATGGGAATTGATGGTCAAGTCAGACATTTCCAGATTATGAAGCCCCTGAGCATGTGGACTCAGCCAGAACACTCCATCATGTCCCAGTTTGTTGTGTCAAAGACCTGCACCCTCAACCTATTGTGAGTGGACTTACTGCAGAAGCTGAAAGCGACCAGAGTGTTCCAGGAAGATGGGACCATGACACTTTCTTCACCCCTGACCCAAGAAGTAACAGGAACAACCACACTGCAGACCTATCACAGGAGTTGCTTGACATAGTACCAGAAAAGCCACTCCATCACCCAGAGTCAAGATGTCTCTGACCAACTGAAGGTCTAAGTGAACTCGCCTAAGAAGACGGCCTGAGAACTTTGACATTGCCCAGGATATTCAACTCAAGAAGGACCCAACTCGCTTCATGGAATGGCAACATCTCATCCGGCTCCAACGCCAGAGGTTCATCTTTTGCAAGCACCAGGAGGTGCCCCTGCAATCAACCAGTTCACCCAGGCCCTAGACCGGCAAAAGGCCACTCAGCTCTTCAAACTTGTGCACAAATACTGACCTGAGACCGAGCTGGAGAAAAAAAAACTACTGATGGCCGTGCTGAGAAAAAACAGCGGGTGAAGGAGACGTCCCAACAAGAAGACCCCCTGTGACCAGAGCAGGTGCTAACACAGTGACTGCCTTGGTGGAGAACAAGAAAGCCAGCTGGTCGTCATCTCTCATGATGTGGATCCTAGTAGGCGGCTTGTTTTCCCGCCAGCTCTGTGCCGGGAGATGGGAGTCCCCTGCTGCATAGTGAAGGACAAGGCCAAACTGGGCTGCCTCGCCCATCGGAATCAATCCCAGCTTTCCACAGTGAAGAAAAAGACTGTAAACCCCACTGAGTTCAGAATGGTGCAAGGCCTGAGGCCGTGAAAGAGGCTACGGTATTTGAAACCCCAACAGTGCTGAACCGTCACACTCTGCTCTCAAAAGTCCCAGTCACCGCAACGGTATTCACGGTGATCAACCTGGCCAGTGCCTTCTTCAGTGTTTCCCCTCCACTTGGAGGCCTGCCTTCACGCACCAGTGCAGTGCATATGGACAGTGTTGCCTCAAGGTGCTCAGAACAAGCCCTTCAAGTTTCACCAAGACAATGTCCTCCATCCTCGTCAACTGGATTGCAGAATATGCAAGAGTCACTCTTCTACAACACGTGGATGACCTTCTCTTTTGTGTGGTTGACATCGATACCTGCACAGTCCATTCCTTGTCTCTCCTACTCTACCTGGAAGAACAGCAACGCAAGGTCTGGAAGAACAAAGTCCAGTGATGTCAGAAGCAAGTTACATCTCTGGGACACTGTATTGCCCACCAGACGAAACACCTGTCAAATGACTGGAAGACCACTGTGGAGCAGATGGCTCCCCTAACAACTCCGAAAATGCTGCAGGCGTTCCCTGGTCTAGTGTCGTATTGCAGAACTTGGATCCCTGATGCCTCAGTCCTAATACACCTCTGTGTGCTTGCATCAACGCAACCCCGCTCCTTCTATCGGACGCAGCCTTCAACTCATTCAGGAGATTGGAAGAACTCCACAGTCTCAGCGCCAATACCAGGCCTACCTGACTACGAGAAGTCTTTCCGTCTACCTGATGGAAGAAAGAAGGTCATGCTACTGGAGTCCTGACATGGATTCACGGGGGAAAACAGAGACTTTTAGGCTGCCTCTCAGCCTGCTTGGATCCAGTTGCAAGAGGAGCATCCTCCTGCCTGATGGCAGTATCTGCAGCACACACCTTCCTGGACAAGGTTGCTGACATCACTCTTGGACAGCCACTGGAAACTCTCACTCCACACGACATCTTGGCAATCCTCAATCAAGCTCAACCAACAATAATCTCCCCACCGCCAGGCATCTTTGTGGCGCCTCTATCGCCTTTGTCTCATAATGTCACCGTCTCCAGACCTACAGTCCTCATCCCGGCTACTCTACTCCCACTCCCAAGGGGGATACAATATGGACTTTCCAGAACAAAATTTACAGAATTACAGATTGGCTCCAGATTTGCAGATGATGAAGAAGTCTCCACACAGGAAGTACAGTGACCAGCAATCAAGAAATCCTGTGGTCCATCAGTCTGTCACCTAGACTGTCAGCCCAGGAAGCAGAACTGATAGCGCTGACGAAGGCCTGCCAGATGGCAGAAGGCAAGACTGCAAACATCTACACCGACTACAGGTACTAGCATGGCATAGCACACGACTTTGGGCCCATCTGGGCTACAAGGGACTTCATCACAGCAAACGGGACAACCGTGAAGCATCATGGAGCCTTCAGGGACCTGCTGGGTGTACTCCAACTTCCAAAATGGTGGCAATTTGAAAAATCAAAGTGCATGGAAAACTGAGAACAGAAGAGGCGTGATACAATAACATGGCGGACATGGCAGCCAAAGAAGCGGCCAAAAGAAGACAACATGGAGAAGTGGGAGAGGTCGTAGAGCCGGACGGCTACTACATGACGACTGAAGACAAGAAACCTGACAAAAAGACGTCCTGGGATCTGCTCAAGAAGTTGCAAGACCAAGCTCCAAAAGGAGAAGAAGAGCTGAATGCGAAAAAAAGCAACACGTGAAGAAGGAAGGCTATCAATAATGGACTTCAAACTCTGCCTACCACATAGTATGCACCCTATGATGGTCCAATGGGCACATGGACCCACATCCACATATCAAAGACACAGATGAATGATCTGATTGGTGCTTACTGGTTCGCTTCATGGATCTCCACCCTAACAGCCAAATTCACCAGCAGCTGTTTGACCTGCGGCAAATGCAAGCCTGGACGTGTGGAAGAAAGTCCCCCTCACCTCATCTGGCAAGACCACTCTACCAGCTTCAGAGGATCCAGATAGACCACATCCAGATATCGCCAAGTGAAGGATTCAAATACGCCATTGTGGTCAAAGAAGTATTTTCAAGATGGACAGAAGCGTTCCAAGTCAGCAAAGACTACTGCAAAGCAGCTACTTTCGGAAAATAGTGTGCAGATACGGGGTTCCAGAAATGACAGAAAGTGATCAGGGACCCGCATTCACAGCAAATCTGACACAAGAGATCTGGTTAGCAGTAGGGTCAGATTTAGGCCTACACACTCCTTACCACCCCCAGAGCAGCGGGAAGGTAGAAAGACTGAACGGAAACACTTAAGAATAAGATGCTGAAAATTGCCCAAGAGACACGCAAACCATGGCATGAGACACACCCCCATTTGCACTGTTTAGCGTAAGGCACACTCTCAGAGACCCAGAAAAGCTGTCACCATGCAAAATTTTGTTTGGGTCTAGTCCCAAGCTAGGTGCATTTTTTCCCTCAGCAGCAGAATATGCAAAATGATATCTTGTTTGCTTATGTAATTGAATTGGTCAAAAACTAATGTCCATTCTCGAGTTTTTCTCTTCACTGCCAGATTTGATGGTCCTGTCCAAGAGCCCCAGACGACACCAACCTCTATGTAACTAGAGGGAAAGCCTGCTTGGATCCACGTATCGCATTGCAAGGAAGCTCCCGTACCAGGAGAGACACCTAAGCCATGAAGGATGTCGTGGATGCTCTGACTGATCAGACAGTTGACCTACCTGATGAAGAATACACATGTTTTTGCTGAACATGCAGTTAAATAAAGAGACTATGATTGCAAACACATGAACCCCTGCTAGGGACAGTCCTCCTGACCGCCCATTTGCGAAAAGTCTGTATTCGGTGGGGGAGGCATGCACAAGGCATATCTCAACCCGCCGGCAGCACAAAAGAGTTGCAGCGCTTTGGGACAGGAGCAGGTTTTTAGGGCAAGTGGTATCTAAGGGGGGACTGTCATGGAAATATATATGTATTCCATATATTCAAAGTATATTCATATATATGCATTCACAGTTAGATAGATCTCACTTGCTAAAAATCCTGTGCTCACACATCTATGCAAAAAGCTGATGCCAGCTATAATCAGTCGTTAAAGACGACCCTGGCCTTCATAAGGAACAAGTACAGAAAGTCTTAATAGATATCTATTGTTTTCTTTACTAGTCATGCAAGAAAGCTAGGGCAAAGAACAAAAACAATAAATCTGCAACTTCAGCCCTTTTATCATAATTATCATAATTATCATACTTACACTAGAACAGCCAATAATCTAGCAGCTTTTAATTGTATGTTAATTGACTAACCAGCCCCTTTTTGTAAACGTATAAAACCTTGAATGAATAATAAATGTGTGGTCTTGACGAACTGCTATACTGACACTTCCGTTGTGGACAGTTTTCATTTCGTTCTGAGCGCTCAAAAAGACATTTAATAGAAAATGGGAAAGCAGCAACTTCGGTGTTTTCTAATTAAATCCATAACAGCTGCTGCACAAGGGGAGTCTAGAACCAGTCCCACTGCGGTCTCCCATTCATCTCCGGCCACAGTGGAGCCTGCTCAGAAGAGACGTAGGTCCCAGCGCCTTGTCCATTCCAGTAATGTGCAGTGACTTGCTGCTGCCTCTCCTGGATCTGCTATTATAGCCAGTGCTGGAGCAGACGTCTTTAGGACGAAGTCCAGCGTTTCCCCTTCTGAGCATGCCCAGGGTGAGATCACTCATTGGAGATCAGGGGTCACATGCTTATCTACTTCAGCAGCTCCTATTGGTCTGCCAGGAAGGTCCTGTGACTACTGGAGCTCTGGAACAAGTTTCATTGGTCCTTGTTTCTGGCAGGTCCTGTAGCTGTTATTATAAAAGGGTGGCAATGCTGAGCTGCCATGCGCTAGTATCAACCATTATATGCTTTGCGCCAGTGTGGTCATGCGTGTGTGTGGTTAGGGCCCCGGCGGAAATAAGCCCCTAGAATATCGACTTAATCGGTGAGGAGTTTGGTATGCTAGCTGGTCAGGGTCGGTGTCCTAGATTCCCTAGATTACCGGCATAACCGGTGAGGAGTTTGATTGCCGTATTCAGGGTCTGGCGTTCAGACGCCATAGATTGCGGGTGACTCCCGCAAGGACATTAGCGCACGATCACGTTCTATGTTCGCTTAGCACTTAACTGTGTACCTGGGTGCCTGACAGGACACAGAACTTTTTCTCAGCGGCTCTGTGACGTAACAGGGTTCGCTTTCAACGCTAGACAGCGCCCTAGCGTGTTTACTTTGCGACTCAGTTGTGTTTAGTGAGTTCGAACACATCGCCATATAGCGCTGCGGCACTCCTTCTAGCGGCTCTGTGGAATAACAGAGTTCGCACTTATTGCCACAGCGCATTACGCGTTTATTTTGGTGACTCTGCGGGATAACAGAGTTTGTTTCTTGCGCCATTTTACCAGCAGCAGGCTTAACCTGCACGGTGGACCCCGGGCTGCGAAAGCACCTCTCTACATCTTATATTTGGTGCGTTCCGCAGACCCTTACATGTAGTAGACTGAAAATATTATAAATCTCTGTATATATTTCAGGAGGCAGACACTGATGCTCTCAGGCTCAATATGGATTATACAAGAATATAAAAAGATGAAAAAGGGGTACTGTATGACCAGATACAAGGTATATATAGTCTAGGGAAAATATTGGAAATCACCGTATATATTTCAGGAGGCAGACAATAACGCTCACAGGCTCTGTATGGATTAGACCAGAAATAAAATGTAGAAAAAGGGTAATGTATTAGAAGCGGACAGCTGTATACAGGGTTGGGGAAATTCTAGATCTCTGTATATTTTTCCAGAGTAACAGACAGACTCTCACAGGCTCATTATGGATCACACCAGAATATAATAAGAAGAAAAAGGGGTACTGTATCAGCAGATACCAAGTATATATAGTATGGGGAAAATATTCTTAATCTCCGTGTATATTTCAGGAGGCAGACACTGACGGTCTCAGGCTCAGTATGAATTACACAATAATATAAAGGGGTACTGTATCACCAGATACCAGGTATATATAGTGTGGTGAAAATATTGGAAATCTCCGTATATATTTCAGGAGTCAGACAATGACGCTCACAGGCTCAGTATGGATTACACAAGAATATAAAAAGTTGGGAGTTGGAGGAGGGGGGGACAGCCCAGATAGGGAAGTGGCAAAAATGGCATACGTTGAGGTGTATAATGGATGTAAAGCAGCTGCAAATGGAGAAATTGAGAAGTCCGAGGAAGAGGAGGACAAAAAAGGGGTACTGTATCACCAGATACAAGGTAGTATAGTGAAAATATTCTAAATCTCCGTATATATTTCAGGAGGCAGACAAAGACTCTCACAGGCTCAGTATGGATTACACAATAATCTAAAAAGCAGATCCGCAAGAAATATTCACGCATGTGGGCCAATGTTCCTGGTGTCAATGATGCACTTAGAGTGGTGGGTGGAGAAGGACTTTCTGGCAAAAAGGGTACTGTATCCCCAGCGTACAGCTGTTTACAGTCTAGGGGTCATTGTAAATCTTCGTATATGTTTCTGGAATAACAGAAAGACTCTCACAGGCTCCGTATGGATCACACCAGAATATAATAAGAAGAAAAAGGGGTACTGTATCAGCAGATACCAGGTATATATAGTATAGTCAAAATATTGTAAATCTCCGTATATATTTCAGGAGTCAGACAATGAGGCTCTCAGGCTCAGTATGGATTGCACAATATTATAAAAAGATCTGCAAGAAATAATCACACATGTGGGTCAATGTTCCAGGTGTCAATGAGGCACTTACAGTTGGGGGTAGGACGACTTTCTGCCAAAAAGGGTACTGTATCCCAAGCATACAGATGTATACAGTCTAGGGGTAATTGTAAATCTCCGTATTTATTTCTAGAGTAACAGACAGACGCTTACAGGCTCTGTATGGATTAGACAAGAATATAAATAGTAGAAAAAGGGTAATGTATTGGAAGCGTCCAGCTGTATACACTGTTTGGGAAATTGCAAATCTCCGTGTACTTTGCCAGAGTCAGACACTGGCTCTCACAGGCTCAGTATTGATCACACCCGAATATAAAAATTAGAAAAAGGGTAATATATTACAAGCAGACAGATGTATATAGGGTTGGGAAAATTGTAAATATCCTTATACTTTGCCAGAGTCAGACACTGGCTCTCACAGGCTCAGTATTGATCACACCAGAATATAAAAAATTAGAAAAAGGGTAATGTATTACAAGCGGACAGCTGTAAACAGGGTTGGAGAAATTGTAAATCTCCGTATATTTTGCCAGAGTCAGACACTGGCTCTCACAGGCTCAGTATGGATTACACAATAATCTAAAAAGCAGATCCGCAAGAAATATTCACGCATGTGGGCCAATGTTCCTGGTGTCAATGATGCACTTAGAGTGGTGGGTGGAGAAGGACTTTCTGGCAAAAAGGGTACTGTATCCCCAGCGTACAGCTGTTTACAGTCTAGGGGTCATTGTAAATCTTCGTATATGTTTCTGGAATAACAGAAAGACTCTCACAGGCTCCGTATGGATCACACCAGAATATAATAAGAAGAAAAAGGGGTACTGTATCAGCAGATACCAGGTATATATAGTATAGTCAAAATATTGTAAATCTCCGTATATATTTCAGGAGTCAGACAATGAGGCTCTCAGGCTCAGTATGGATTGCACAATATTATAAAAAGATCTGCAAGAAATAATCACACATGTGGGTCAATGTTCCAGGTGTCAATGAGGCACTTACAGTTGGGGGGTAGGACGACTTTCTGCCAAAAAGGGTACTGTATCCCAAGCATACAGATGTATACAGTCTAGGGGTAATTGTAAATCTCCGTATTTATTTCTAGAGTAACAGACAGACGCTTACAGGCTCTGTATGGATTAGACAAGAATATAAATAGTAGAAAAAGGGTAATGTATTGGAAGCGTCCAGCTGTATACACTGTTTGGGAAATTGCAAATCTCTGTGTACTTTGCCAGAGTCAGACTCTGGCTCTCATAGGCTCAGTATTGATCACACCCGAATATAAAAATTAGAAAAAGGGTAATATATTACAAGCAGACAGATGTATATAGGGTTGGGAAAATTGTAAATATCCTTATACTTTGCCAGAGTCAGACACTGGCTCTCACAGGCTCAGTATTGATCACACCAGAATATAAAAATTAGAAAAAGGGTAATGTATTACAAGCGGACAGCTGTAAACAGGGTTGGAGAAATTGTAAATCTCCATATATTTTGCCAGAGTCAGACACTGGCTCTCACAGGCTCAGTATTGATCACACCAGAATATAAAAATTAGAAAAAGGGTAATGTATTACAAGTGGACAGCTGTAAACAGGGGTGGAGAAATTGTAAATCTCCGTATATTTTGCCAGAGTCAGACACTGGCTCTCACAGGCTCAGTATTGATCACACCAGAATATAAATATTAGAAAAAGGGTAATGTATTACAAGCGGACCACTGTATACAGGGTTGGGGAAATTGAAAATCTCCGTATATTTTGTCAGAGTCAGACACTGGCTCTCACAGGCTCATTATGGATCACACCAGATTATAAAAAGTTGGGGGGTGTAGGAGGTAGGAGGGGACAGCCCAGATAGGGAGATGGCAAAAATTGCATATGTTGAGGTGTATAATGGACGTAAAGCAGCTGCAAATGGAGGAATTGTAGAAGTCCAAGGAAGAGGAGGACAAAGTGAGCCATTTTGCTGGCAACCTATGTGTCATCAGGGAAAGGTGGGACAAAATCCTTTGCAACCCATGCATGGTTCATTTTAATGAAGGTTAGATCATCCACATTTTGCGTCGACAGACGGGTCCTTAATTCTGTCAGGATTGATCCAGCAGCACTGAAGACTCTTTCTGATAGCACAATACCAGCAGGGCAAAGCAAACTCCTGTAAGGCATATTGTGCCAATTCAGGCCAGGTGTACAGTTTATAGGCCCAGTAGTCAAATGGGAATAACCGGTGAGGGAGAATATCGATAGGGGAGGAGAAGTAACTTTTAACCATAGTTGACAACTGCTGTCTCGTGTCTGTTGCTATAGTTTCACTATTACCAGGCGTGTGAGTTGTCATGGAGAAATCAGTCCACAACATGGTCATGAAACCCCTGTCTCCAACACCACTTCGGCTGTGTGCAGCATGAACACCTCTTCCATTTGGCCCAGTACGGCTCGTGGTAGAATCTGCACCGATGCTGTGTGCTGGGAATGCCTCTAACAAATGGTTTAACAGAGTTGCTTGTTTGTTCGCCAATATTAGCTCTAGGTTCTCCTGTGGCATGATGTTCTGTAATTTGCCTTTATAGTGTGGATCAAGGATGCTGGCCAACCAATAGTCGTCATCCTTCATAATTTTGGCAATGCGGGGGTCCCTTTTTAGGATCCGCAAGACATAATCACACATGTAGGCCAATGTTCCAGGTGTCAGTGATGCACTGCCAGTGTTGGGTGGAGGAGCACTTTCTGCCAAAGCCACATCCCTCCAGTCATGCACAAACCCTGAACCTGAACTTGGCAAGCCAATATTTTCTCTTGCCACCTCAGAAGCTTTCCCCTCCCTAAAATAATCATCCCCCTTATCCTCCTCCTCCTCTTCCTCTTCTTCCTCCACCTCGTCCAGGACAGTTCCCAGAGCAGACAATGGCTGACTGTCATCAAGGCTTCCCCTTTCCTGCTCTTCCTCCTCCACTGCAGACGCCTGATCATTAATGTGCGTCAAAGTTTGCATGAGCTGACGCATAAGTGGGATGCTCATGATTATGATGGCGTCATCTGTGCTTACCATCCATTTGCATTCCTCAAAAGACTAAAGGACTTTACAGAGGTCATTCAGCTTTGACCACTGCACACTCGCCGAGCGAAACCGACTTTGGCGAAAGTCGGTCTTTTTTGAGTCTGACCGACCTGTTTCACTCAACTCTAGTAATTATTTTTAAAAGCCTGTGTTTTTGTTTTTTTATTTGCTGGTTTTCTTTTGAAGACTGAAGAAAAGTCTCAATATCCCAGAAATTTTAATTAAACTGTTCATCCTGCAATGGATGCAAGTCTTATAATTCATTGTAAATAACCACATATTTATAAAGTCATTATCTCAGTAAATTAGAATACTTTATAACACCAGGTTGAAAAAAATAATTTAAAATTTGAAATGTTGGCCTACTGAAATGTATGTTCAGCAAATGCACTCAAAACTGGGTCGGTCTCCTTTGGCATCAATTACTGCATCAATGCGGCGTGGCATGGAGGCGACAAGTCTGTGGCACTCCTGAGGTTTTATGGAAGCCCAGGTTGCTTTGATAGCAGCATTCAGCTCATCTGTATTATTGGGTCTGATGTCTCTCGTTTTCTTCTTGACAATACCCCATAGTCTCTCTATGGGGTAAAGGTCAGGCTAGTTTGCTGGCCAATCAAGCACAGTGATACTGTTGGTTTTAAACCAGGAACTGGTACTTTTGGCAGTGTGGACAGGTGCCAAGTCCAGCTGGAGAATGAAATTTCCATCTCTAATACGCTTGTTGGCAGAGGGAAGCATGAAGTGCTCTAAAATTTCCTGGCAGACGGCTGTGATGACTTTGGTCTTGGTAAAACATAGTGTACCTACACCAGCAGATGACATGGCTCCCAAAACCATTATTGATTGTGGATACTTCACACTAGATCTTGGAAATCAGGTCCCAGAGTCTGGAGGAAGAGTGGAGAGACAGACAATCCAAGCTACTTTAGGTCTAGTGTGAAGTTTCCACAATCAGTGATGTTTTTGGGAGGATTTACTGAACATACCTTTCAGTAGGCCAACGTTTTGGATTTTAAAATCAATTTTTCAGGCTGGTGTTATAAAGTATTCTAATTTACTGAGATAAAGAATTTTGGGTTTTCATTGGCTGTAAGCCATAATCATCAACATTAACAGAAACAAACACTTGAAATAGATTACTCTGCTTGTAGTGACTCTGTAATATATGAGTTCCACTTTTTTGTACTGAAGAACTGAAATAAATTACCTTTTTAATGATATTCTAATTTTTTGAGATGCACCTGTATTTCCATCAGAAGTTAAAATAACTAAAAGGGAACCTGACAAGATATTTAAGGTCAGTGTACTATGACAGAAAATGCCAAAACTTTATCACCAAAGCCTTAAGACTGTGATATAGTGAAAAAGCATGTGAGGTAAAGTTTGAAACCTAAAGTAGAAGGAATATTCCAAGTCCAGTTAACCACCTCAACCTCAGTAAAGCTGAAAAAAGAAACTCATGCACCTCTCATGGTAAAAAGGTTTCAATAACGATCAATATTAGTCAGACCACTTCACACATTTGTTTCAGATACGTGGTTTTGTGTTAGCAATGAACATAATGCAGGATATACACAAGTATCTCCAAGAAGGGTGGCATAATAAATTCACAAGACTTTATCGGGCGGCTACATTTCGGCTTACTAATATTACAGACTGCTGGATTCATACTTATTCTTCCATATTGGCTAAGTCAACTCCCTACCTAGCTAAGTCTTTGATGAAAGGGCAGTAGTTTGTAATTGATAGGTGGAACATGACAACGCTGAAATTAAGGGGGAAATTTCAGAAACATAGTAGTCGCACTCTGAATGCAGGCAAAACTTTCCTTGCTAATTCTAAATAATAGGTTTAATGGTCAAGACGGTTCATTTTTATGATTATTGCAATCAGTAGCACAAATGCTCACTACAGGGTTATATATAGTGAAATACATAAAAATGATCATTACACCAATTTTAGCAAAAAACATAACATAAAAAACATAACATGTTATTTCTAGAAAGCTAACGCGGTATTTTATTACCTAGCTAAGAAAGAAAACACTGCAATTATTCTACTGCATCATAATCAGCTACCCAACTCTTCAGCAGCATCTCAACCACATTTCATCAATATACAGTGTGTGAGGCAGTGACCGGATCATTTACGAGGGACATTATATTTCCCCCAAAATGTGTACAGAGATCTATTAAAGCCATTGGAGTGCATTGCAGTCACACACACAGCTGCGGCTGCAATGCAGGAATGAAGGTGAGCAATGACCTAGTCAGACTACCTGGCTAAGGCAGATTAAGTAAAATCCGGCAGGGCCTTCATTTCTTGGAGGAGGTCACAGGAGACTGTGGGGCGGCCTCCTCCCTCCAACCCGGGTTTTCCAGTGGCTTTTGCCACAGGTCTTTTAAAACTCCTGCACTAAGGATTAGTGTGGTTCTATGTTGGGACCCTGCGAGGAGCATAGCAGGAAAGCTCCACAGGATTGTGTGTAGCTGAACCCACGCCTGGGACGGCTCTGCACCTGTCAGGCTCTGTTCGGCCCGGCCGTTGTTCCCGGCAACCAGTGTTTATGGACTGATGTTACCCCGGCTGCGTACCGGAGGACTTTTCCTGTTTTACCCATGAGTTGCTGAATAAAAGCTGTTTACTTTGGACTTGCTTGGGTCACTGCCTCAGTTACTGCACGGTGTGAACATCGCCGCCTTACAAGTGCCTTGCGAAAATATTCGGCCCCCTAGAACTTTTCAACCTTTTCCACATATCATGCTTCAAACATAAAGATAACAAATGTAAATTTTGGTGAAGAATCAACAACAAGCGGGACTCAATTGAGAAGTTGAACGAAATTTATTGGTTATTTTAATTTTTTGTGGAAATACAAATGCTGAAAAGTGGGATGTAACATATTATTCAGCCCCTTTACTTTCAGTGCAGCAAACTCATTCCAGCAGTTCATTGTGGATCTCTGAATGATCCAATGTTGTCCTAAATGACTACTGATGTTAAATATAATCCACTTGTGTGTAACCAAGTCTCCGTATAAATCCACCTGCTCTGTGATAGTGTCAGGGTTCAGTTTGAAGCACAGAGAACATCATGAAGACAAAGGAACACAACAGGCAGGTCAGTGATACTGTTGTGGAGAAGTTTAAAACGGATTTGGGTACAAAATGATTTCCAAAACTTTAAACATCCCAAAAAACACTGTGCAAGTGATCATATTGAAATGAAAGGAGTATCATACCACTGCAAATCTACCAAGATCCGGCCGTCCCTCTAAACTTTCATCTTAAGCAAGGAGAAAACTAATCAGAAATGCAGTCAAGAGGCCCATGATCACTCTGGATAAACTGCAGAGATCTACAGCTGAGGTGTGACAGTATGTCAATAGGACAACAATCAGTCTTACACTGCACACATCTGGCCTTTATTGGAAGAGTGGCAAGAAGAAAGCCATTTCTCAAAGATATCCATAAAAAGTGTTGTTTAAAGTTTGCAGCAAGCTACCTGGAAGACACACCAAACATGTTGAAGAAGTTGTTCTGATCAGGTGAAACCAAAATCAAACTTTTTTGGCAACAATGCAAAACTATATGTTTGGCGTAAAGGCAACACAGCTCATCCCCTGAACAGACTATCCCCACTGTCAAACATGGTGGTGGCAGCATCATATTTTGGGCCTGATTTTCTTGAGCAGGGACAGGAAAGATGGTTAAAATTGATGGGAAGATGGATGGAGCCAAATACAGGACCATTCTTGAAGAAAACCTGTTGGAGTCTGCAAAAGACCTGAGACTGGGATGGAGATTTGTCTTCCAACATGACAATGATCCCAAACATAAAGCAAAATCTACAATGGAATGGTTCACAAATAAACGTATCCAGGTGTTAGAATGGTCAAGTCAAAGTCCAGACCTGAATCCAATCGAGAATCTTTGGAAAGAGCTGAAAACTGTGATTCACAAACGATCTCCATCCAACCTCAGTGAGCTCAAGTTGTTTGCCAAGGAAGAATGGGCAAGAATTTCAGTCTCTCAATGTACAAAACTGATAGAGACATACCCCAAGCGACTTGCAGCTGTAATCGCAGCATAAGGTGGCGCAATAAAATATTAAGTTAAAGGGGCCGAATAATATTGCACGCCCCACTTTTCAGTTTTTATATTTCGACAAAAATATAAAATAACCAATAAATTTCTTTCAACTTCACAATGTGTCCCACTTGTTGTTGATTCTTCATCCAAAATTTACATTTGGTATCTTTCTGTTTGAAGCGTGATATGTGTGAAAATGTTGAAAAGTTCCAGGGGGCCGAATACTTTCTCAAGGCACTGTATGTCAAAGCTGAATTGAACCAAAAAGCAAATGTTGGAGCTGCAGTGAACAAATTAACAGAATGTCACCCTCTGCATCATATATTGTACAATTTGTAGTTAGAACAGGACAGAGAAAGAAAAGTGTGGTGATTCCCACCTTGAATGGTCTACCCCAGGGGTGTATCTATTGGATAGGAGCAGATGGGGCATTTTCTCTGACGCAGCCGAGATGTCTCCCAGGCAACTACATTTTGCAGAATGGGTAGAATAGGGCTAAGCAACAGCACATGTGAAAAAAACAGACTGAACATGAGTCAACAGTGTGATGCAGCAGAAAAAAAGGCAAATACAATTCTGGGATGTAGTAACAGAAGCATACAGTCTAGATCGCGTGAAGTCATTAATGCCCTCTACTCCCCTTTGGTCAGACCTCATCTGGAATACTGTGTCCAGTTTTGGGCACCATATTTAAAAAAGACATCAACAAACTGAAGCAAGTTCAGAGAAGAGCGACCAGAATGGTGACCGGTTGCAAACCATATCCTATGAGGAACGGTTTCAGGATTTGGGAATATTTAGCTTGCAAAAAAAGAAGACTTAATAACTGTATACAAATATCTCAAGGGCTGTCACTTGTAGAAGGATCATCTTTTATTCTCATTTGCACAAGGAAAGACTAGAAGCAATGGGATGAAACTGAATGGGAGGAGACACAGATTAGATGTTAGAAAAACTTTTTGACAGTTAGGGTGATCAATGAGTGGAACAGGCTACACGAGAGGTGATGAGTTCTCTTCAATGGAAATCTTCAAACAGAGGCTGGACAGATATCTGTCTGGGAAGATTTAGTGAATCCTGCTTTGAGCAGGGGGTTGGACCGGATGACCCAGGAGGTCCCTTCCAACTCTACCTTTCTATGATTCTATGATTTTGCTGACCCCAGATTGAGATTCAGTTGTTCTCTGAAATGGCTGTCAGTTGGCTCGGAAAAGGTGTAACATCCTGGCTCTCAGCATTCAATTGTACTTTTGTATATCAGGCACAAGTAAAATTGAAGCCATAATCACCAGCACTTCCAGTTCAGTGCTGGTCACACTCCGTGCTGCATACAAGCAGTGAGTGAATGTTGGTAGGTTAAGCACTTCAATTGAGCTGAATAAACAGAAGATTTTGTATGAGCACTATTATAAGGATATAGTATAGAGAGGTAGGTGGAGAAATTTGAGGACGCAGTTTGGGTAGAGAAAATTATGTAAAGGAACACTATGGAGAGCATGGGGCTAATATATTTGGAGACAGTATGGGAGCGTGGTGGATGTGTGACGAGTAGTGTTGAGCATTCCGATACCGCAAGTATCGGGTATCGGCCGATATTCGCTGTATCGGAATTCCGATACTTAGTTCCGATATTTTTCATATATTGTATACGGAATCGGAAGTTCCCATAATTCTTTGAGAGGCAATGTGATTTTAGTCAGCAATGAGGAATCTTATGAAGTGTGGGCACATCCTGTACTGCTGCGGTCATCTTAACTAATGGCATGGCTGTGATTGGCTGCTGAAATGATGTCAGAATGCACTATAAAAGGCGCCGCCTCCATTTTAGCGTCACTGTGCTGTGAACTCAGTTAGGGACAGAACGCTGCTGTGCTGACTCTGAGGACAGTTAGACATTGCGATTTTGTGTACTCTACTGTGCTTTAGGCAGGCTAGTTTACCAACCGCTGTGTAAAGCTTCCTTTTGCCAGTGTTGTTTTAACAGCTCTGTGCAAGGTGTGTGTGAGAGTGCAGGTGACGCTGCAGTTTGCTCTGCATCCACGCTGTTTGTAGGCATCTGCACGTGTCACTCACTGACTCTTTTTTTTATTTGATTTTGTGGAATTGGTGCAGCTCCATTATATTTGCAAAAAATCTAATCTATTAGTGTGACGCGCTTCCATCCGTATACAATACATTGGTTGCAAAAACTATAGAAGTAGACAAGGGGCCTTTCACAGCTACTGAACAGTTGTGTTTCACTGTTCACTGTAGTCTGTGAGCTTTTCATTTTTTGAGTGCAGATTACGCTCCAGTTAGTTCTTCAACCACTGCTGGTTGTAGTCTGCTGAGCGTGTGTCACTGCCTCATCCTTCACATTTTTCTCTAATTGGTGCTGCTCCATTATATTTGAAAAAATCTAATCTATTAGTGTGACGCGCTTCCATCGTATACATACATTGGTTGCAAACACTATAGAAGTAGACAAAGGGGCCTTTCACAGCTACTGAACAGTTGTGTTTCAGTGTTCACTGTAGTCTGTGAGCTTTTCATTTTTTGAGTGCAGATCACGCTCCAGTTAGTTCTTCAACTACTGCTGGTGTAGTCTGCTGAGCGTGTGTCACTGCCTCATCCTTCACATTTTTCTCTAATTGGTGCTGCTCCATTATATTTGAAAAAAATCTAATCTATTAGTGTGACGCGCTTCCATCCGTATAAAATACAGTGGTTGCAAACACTATAGAAGTAAACAAAGGGGCCTTTCACAGCTACTGAACAGTTGTGTTTCAGTGTTCACTGTAGTCTGTGAGCTTTTCATTTTTTGAGTGCAGATCATGCTCCAGTTAGTTCTTCAACTACTGCTGGTTGTAGTCTGCTGAGCGTGTGTCACTGCCTCATCCTTCACATTTTTCTCTAATTGGTGCTGCTCCACTATATTTGAAAAAATCTAATCTATTAGTGTGACGCGCTTCCATCCGTATACAATACATTGGTTGCAAACACTATAGAAGTAGACAAAGGGGCCTTTCACAGCTACTGAACAGTTGTGTTTCAGTGTTCACTGTAGTCTGTGAGCTTTTCATTTTTTGAGTGCAGATCACGCTCCAGTTAGTTCTTCAACTACTGCTGGTTGTAGTCTGCTGAGCGTGTGTCACTGCCTCATCCTTCACATTTTTCTCTAATTGGTGCTGCTCCATTATATTTGAAAAAAATCTAATCTATTAGTGTGACGCGCTTCCATCCGTATACAATACATTGGTTGCAAACACTTAGAAGTAGACAAAGGGGCCTTTCACAGCTACTGAACAGTTGTGTTTCAGTGTTCACTGTAGTCTGTGAGCTTTTCATTTTTTGAGTGCAGATTACGCTCCAGTTAGTTCTTCAACCACTGCTGGTTGTAGTCTGCTGAGCGTGTGTCACTGCCTCATCCTTCACTAATTGGTGCTGCTCCATTATATTTGAAAAAATCTAATCTATTAGTGTGACGCGCTTCCATCCGTATACAATGCATTGGTTGCAAACACTATAGAAGTAGCCAAAGGGGCCTTTCACAGCTACTGAACAGTTGTGTTTCAGTGTTCA
>JARQOD010010456.1:0-27268 GCA_033576555.1 Oophaga sylvatica | reverse complement strand
GTATATGATGGGCCTATAAATGCCCAAAATTTTGGGCCCCTTTTGGCCCCAGTGAAAAATTTGGCCCCATATGATCCCCATTGTAGGGGGGGGCCCCAAAAGGATGATGCCCCAGTGTATGAGGGGCCCCTTTAAATTTTACCCCAAAAAAAAGGGGGCCCCCATATGTTGCTCCATTAAATGACGGGCCCCCGGAAAGTTTCCAGGGGGGGTGGGCTTTTTTAATCCCAAAAAAATTAAAGGGGCCCCAAAAAGAGGCTCCATTGTAAAATTTCCCCGTTTATTATTATGGGGCCCAAAAAAAATTTTCCTTTTTTTTGGCCCCATATTGGGGAAAAAAGGGCCCCCAAGGGTTGCCCCAGTAACCAAAAATTAAAATTTGGCCCCCCAAAATTGGAATTTTTGGCCCCCGGGTTTTTATGAGGGGGGCCCTTTAAATTTTCCCATTTTAAAAGGGGGCCCCCTTATGTCCAAAAAGATATGGGGCCCCCGGGGGGTTTTGATGCTCCATGTAGGGGGGGGCCCCTTTTAAAAACTTTTTTTTAAAAAAGGGGGCCCCTTTGGGATCCCCCCGAAAAAGGGGTTTCCCATGGATGATGCCCATTTTTAGGGGGGGGCCCAAAAATTTTCCTTTTAAAAAAAGGGGACCCTTATGTTTTCCAGGAAAAGGGGGGGGGCCCCCCATATGATGCTTCATTTGTATAAAGGGGGCCCCAGGGTTTTTTTTCCGGTATGAGGGGCCTTTAAAAAATTTCCCCCAAAATTTTTTTGGGGGGGCCCTTTTGGGCCCAAAATTTTTAAAAAAGGGCCCCTTTGGATGATGCTAAAAAATTTTTAAAAAGGGGGCCTATAAAATCTTTTTTTTTTTGGGCCCCAGGGGGAGCCCATGTATAAGGGGCCCCCTAAAAAAAAGTCCAGAAAATAAAGGGGCCCCCAAAATGGTCTTTGCTCCGTGTAGGGGGGGGCCCCTATGAAATTGCCCCAAAATTTTAAGGGGCCCCATAGATTCCTTTAAAAGGGGGGCCCCCCGGGTAAATTTTTTTTCCAGTTTTTATGACCCCCCAAAAGGATGATTCCGTTATGACCCCTTATATAATGTTTTTTTAAAAAATTTGGGCCCCCTTTTTTCCCCCATTTTTGAGGGGCCCCCCCATGGTTGCCCCCTCCATTTTTATGATGGGCCTAAAAAAACCCCAATAAAAATGGGCCCCTTTTGACCCCCCAAAAAAGAGGGGCCCCCAAAAAAATGCTCCATTTTTTGGGGGGGCCCTTTTAAAATGCCCCAAATATTTTGGGGCCCAAATAAATCCCCCCTTTTAAAACCCTTTTGGGTTTTTCCTTAAAGGGGGGTATGTTTTTCCGTGTAAATGGGCCTATAAATTCCAATTTAAGGGGGCCCCCAAATGATCCCAAAATTTTTGGGGGCCCCCATGGATGTTCCCCCGTTTTTTTTTGGGCCCCTTAAAAAAATTCTCCATTTTTTTGGGGGCCCCTTTTGATGCTCCTTTAAAATGGGCCCCTATGTTCCCTCCATTATAAAGGGGCCCCCAAAAATTTTTTTGCCCCATTTTTTGGGGCCCCCAAAACCCCCCATTAAAAGGGGGGGCCCCAATTTGTTTTTTTTCCATTTTTATGAGGGGCCCCCATGGATTTTTTCCCCCAAGGGGTAGGGGGGGCCTATTAACCCCCAAATTTAAGGGCCCCCCCTTAGGTCCCCGTTAAAAGGGGCCCTTTTTTGGATGGGGGCCCCAGTTTTTTAGGGGGCCCCCAATAAAATTTTTTTCCATTTTTTTCCCCCCATAAAATGCCCATTTAATGGGCCCCTATGATGTTTCCGTGTAGGGGGGGGCCCCTTTTTTATGATGCTCCAGTGTTTTGGGGGAGGGGCCCCCATATAATACTCCATTTTAAAAGGGCCCCATATTTGTCCGATATGATGGCCCCATGGATCATGTTCCGTGTAGGGGGGGGCCCCTTATGTAATGCCCCAAAAAAAGGCCCCATATGATGCCCCCAGTTAAAAGGGGCCCCCTTTTTTGATGCTCCGTGTAGGGGGGGGTTTTTAAAAAATTCCCCATATTTAATGGGCCCCATGATGTTTAGTAAAAATGGGCCCCATGGATAAATTGTCCCAGTGTATGATGGGCCTTTTTAAATGTTCCTTATAAAAAGGGGCCCCCTTATGGCTCCAGTATATGAGGGCCCCATGGTTTATCCCCGTGTATGAGGGGCCTATTAATGCCCCAAAATATATAATGGGCCCCATATGAGCCCCATTTATAGGGGCCCGGGCCCCAATGGGGAGGGGATTTTTCCAGTGTATGAGGGGCCCCTAATAATGTTTTCAGTTATAATGGGCCATTAATGCCCCAATTTTAAAGGGGCCCCCATATGAGTTTCCCGTTTTTGGGGGGCCCCCCCATGGAGGGTTTTCCCCCGTGTATGAGGGGCCTATAAAATTGCTCCATTTAAAATGGGCCCCATATGATGCCCCAGTATATAGGGCCCCCATGGATATCTCCAGTGTATGATGGGCCTATATAATGCCCATATATAATGGGCCCCATATGATGCTCCATTATATGAGGGTCCCATGGATGATGCTCCAGTTTTATGAGGGCCTATATAATGCTCCATATATAATGGGCCCCATATGATGCTCCAGTATATGACGGGCCCATGGATGATGCTCCAGTGTATGATGGGCCTTATAATGCTCCATATATAATGGGCCCCATATGATGCTCCAGTGTATAATGGGCCCTTTATATGATGCTTCAGTGTATGATGGGCCCCATGGATGATGTTCCAGTTTTATGTGGGCCTATATAATGCTCCATATTTAATGGGCCCCATAGATGTCGAGTATATAATGGGCCCCATGGATGATGCCCCAGTTATGATGGGCCTATATAATGCTCCCATATATAATTTGGGCCCCTTATGAGGGCTCCAGTATATGAGGGCCCATGGTATGCTCCAGTGTATGATGGGCCTATTAATCCCCAATATATAATTGGGCCCCTATATGATGCTTCAGTGTATGATGGGCCCCATGGATGATGTTCCAGAGTATGATGGGCCTATATAATGCTCCATATTTAATGGGCCCCATTTGATGCTCGAGTATATAATGGGCCCCATATGATGCTCCAGTGTATAATGTGCCCGTATATTATGCTCCAGTGTATAATGGGCCTATATAATGCTCCATATTTAATAGGCCCCATATGATGCTCGAGTATATAATGGGCCCCATAGATAATGCTCCAGTGTATGATGGGCCTATATAATGCTCCATATATAATGGACTCCATATGATGCTCCAATATATGATGGTCCCCATGGATGATGCTCCAGTGTATGATGGGCCTATATAATGCTCCATATATAATGGGCCCCATATGATGCTCCAGTATATGACGGGTCCCATGGATGATGCTCCAGTGTATGATGGGCCTATATAATGCTCCATATATAATGGGACCCATATGATGCTCCAGTGTATAATGGGCCCCGTATATGATGCTTCAGTGTATGATGGGCCCCATGGATGATGTTCCAGAGTATGATGGGCCTATATAATGCTCCATATTTAATGGGACCCATTTGATGCTCGAGTATATAATGGGCCCCATGGATGATGCTCCAGTATATGATGGGCCTATATAATGCTCCATATTTTGGGCCCCATATGATGCTCCAGTGTATAATGGGCCCCTATATGATGCTCCAGTATATGACGGGCCCATGGATCATGCTCCAGTGTATGATGGGCCTATGTAATGCTCCAAATATAATGGGCCCCATATGATGCTCCAGTGTATAATGTGCCCCGTATATTATGCTCCAGTGTATAATGGGCCTATATAATGCTCCATATTTAATAGGCCCCATATGATGCTCGAGTATATAATGGGCCCCATAGATAATGCTCCAGTGTATGATGGGCCTATATAATGCTCCATATATAATGGACTCCATATGATGCTCCAATATATGATGGTCCCCATGGATGATGCTCCAGTGTATGATGGGCCTATATAATGCTCCATATATAATGGGCCCATATGATGCTCCCAGTATATGACGGGTCCCATGGATGATGCTCCAGTGTATGATGGCCTATATAATGCTCCATATATAATGGGACCCATATGATGCTCCAGTGTATAATGGGCCCCGTATATGATGCTTCAGTGTATGATGGGCCCCATGGATGATGTTCCAGAGTATGATGGGCCTATATAATGCTCCATATTTAATGGGCCCCATTTGATGCTCGAGTATATAATGGGCCCCATATGATGCTCCAGTGTATAATGTGCCCCGTATATTATGCTCCAGTGTATAATGGGCCTATATAATGCTCCATATTTAATAGGCCCCATATGATGCTCGAGTATATAATGGGCCCCATAGATAATGCTCCAGTGTATGATGGGCCTATATAATGCTCCATATATAATGGACTCCATATGATGCTCCAATATATGATGGTCCCCATGGATGATGCTCCAGTGTATGATGGGCCTATATAATGCTCCATATATAATGGGCCCCATATGATGCTCCAGTATATGACGGGTCCCATGGATGATGCTCCAGTGTATGATGGGCCTATATAATGCTCCATATATAATGGGACCCATATGATGCTCCAGTGTATAATGGGCCCCGTATATGATGCTTCAGTGTATGATGGGCCCCATGGATGATGTTCCAGAGTATGATGGGCCTATATAATGCTCCATATTTAATGGGACCCATTTGATGCTCGAGTATATAATGGCCCCATGGATGATGCTCCAGTATATGATGGGCCTATATAATGCTCCATATTTTGGGCCCCATATGATGCTCCAGTGTATAATGGGCCCCTATATGATGCTCCAGTATATGACGGGCCCATGGATCATGCTCCAGTGTATGATGGGCCTATGTAATGCTCCAAATATAATGGGCCCCATATGATGCTCCAGTATATAATGGGCCCCGTATATGATGCTCCAGTGTAAGATGGACCCATGGATGCTGTTCCAGTGTATGATATGCCTATATAAAGCTCCATATATAATGGCCTCATATGATGCTCCAGTATATGATGGGCCCCATGGATGATGCTCCAGTGTATGATGGGCCTATATAGTGCTCCATATAAATGGGCGCCATATGATGCTCCAGTATATGACGGGCCCCATGGATCATGCTCCAGTGTATGATGGGCCTATATAATGCTCCATATATAATTGGCTCCATATGATGCTCCAGTATATGATGGTCCCCATGTATGATGTTCCTGTGTATGATGGGCCTATATAATGCTCCATATATAATGGGCCCTGTTGTGAATGGGCTTGAAATGAGTTCTGAGCAGAGGCTCCCTCTGGTGGTTACAAGCGGTACTGAACTGTCCAGTGAAGATTGTGAGGATTGGGAATCAGGTGTTACTGACTGGTCTTATATAAGGGAGTCCTTCCCATCAGGGTTGCCGGTGATCAATTGTTCTGGTCTCAATCCTTGATTCCTGTTTCCTTTGTAGCCTGCTGTGTCGTGTCTGCATCTCCTGCTAACAGATAAGACATTTTCTTCTTTTTGTTTTTGTGCTTGATTTTTGCATTTTGTCCTGCACTTCTGTGGGGCCTTCAGGGTCCCCTCCGGGGGCTTTTGCCCTCTCAGTTAAGTTCAGCCACTGATGTTTGTACATTTGCTTTTTCCAGTTTTTTCAGTGGCTGCTGTTTTGATTTTGTTACACCAGAGAACTAATTTAGGTGGTAGAGGTCGTGTGATCTCAGGTGTTTTTGAAATTAGTAGAGTTGGTGCTTTTCAGGGTTTTTTGGGATTGCAGTAAGTGCCCTTCCTATCCTTTTCTATTTAGGTAGTTTGGGCCCCAACGTTTGCTCATACTATTTTCTGTCTGTGTCAGTATTTCTTCTTGTCTAACCGCCATTACATGTTTGGGGGCTTTCTATGTTCTTTGGGGATCTGCTCCGGGGCAGATAGCTTTCCTCTTTCTATCTTTAGGTGTAGTTAGTTTCTCAGGCTGTGACGAGGCGTCTAGGACCAACGTAGGAACGCTCCACGGCTGCCTCTAGTTGTGGTGGTTAGTCAGGGTACTGCAATCTCATAGATTCCAACTGCTCTGGTGTATTGCCTTTTTTACCTGCACTCCTCAGCTACCGAAACATAACAGTATCACCGGCCTAAAAATTGAAAATTGTATGGTACTCACAGAAGGGAAAAATATTGTGAAAGAAAAAAGGTTGTCAGAGTAGTCAGAGATATTTTTCTGTTTGTTGCATTTTTTTTTTTTTCCCTCTGTATCTCTGGGTGCTGGGGAGGATTTTTTCTCTCAATGGAGTTTGCACAGTTGTCTGGCCGTGTGGATCAGCTTGCCACTGAGGTTCGGAGTATTGCTGCCTATCTTGCTGGGTTGCCTGTTGTGGAACCTAGGATTCCCATGCCAGATTTGTTTTTAGGGGATCGAGCTAAGTTTCTGAATTTCAAAAATAACTGTAAATTGTTTTTTGCCTTAAAATCTAAGTCCTCAGGGAACGCAGCACAGCAGGTTCAAATTGTCATCTCTCTCCTGCGCGGCGATCCTCAGGATTGGGCTTTTTCCCTGACACCTGGGGATCCTGTTTTGAGTGATGTTGATGCATTTTTTCAGGCTTTGGGGTTATTGTACGATGAGCTTAATGTCACTGATCAAGCTGAAAAAGCCTTGTTGGCATTAAATCAGGGGCTTGATGACGCTGAGTTATACTGTCAGAGATTCCGTAGGTGGGCAGTCCTGACCAAATGGAATGACGACGCTTTGGCAGCCCTTTTTCGGAAGGGTCTGTCAGATAATGTAAAGGATGTTATGGTGGGATTCCCTGTCCCCTCTGGTCTCAATGATTCTATGTCATTAGCGATTCAAATTGACAGACGTTTGCGTGAGCGGAGAAGTATGCGTGGAATAGTGTTGCCTTGTGAACCTGCTTCTGAATCCATGCAGTGTGATAGAGTGGTTTCTGGTGCACAGCTTCATGAGTTTCGAAAGCGCAATGGGTTATGTTTCTACTGTGGTGATGCCTCTCATGCTATTTCAGTCTACCCTAAGCGGGGAAGACGTTTTGCACGCTCAGTTGTCTTGGGTAGTGTTCAGACTAAGTTTTTATTAACTGTTACCCTGATATGCTCTCTGTCCTCATTTTCTGCTCAGGCTTTCGTTGATTCGGGAGCAGCTATTAACCTGATAGATTTTGATTTTGCTAAACGTTGTGGGTTTCCCTTGATACCCCTGCGGAAGTCTATTCCCCTACTGGGGATCGATTCTACCCTTTGGCTGAGAATAAACCTCAGTTCTCTACTCAGGTGATAATGAGGGTTGAACCTGATCATCAGGAGAGCTGCAAATTTTTGGTTCTGTATAATCTGCATGTAGAGTTGAGCGATACTTTCCGATATCCTAAAGTATCGGAATCGGAATGGTATCGCCGATATCACTAAAATATCGGCGATACCCGATACCGATACCGGAAGTCCCATGTAAGTCTATGGGAACAAAATATCGCAACTAAAAAAACCCCATTCTTTCCTTGTAAACACTAAATATACACACATAGAATACATATATATATATATATACATGTCATTGTGACATATATATATACATATATGTATAGTTTATACACTTCTACATAGTAAAATATCCTTTGATTCAATTGCCGGGTAAAGCCGGCTTCAGTGAAAGGACAGAAGCACCCGACATGAAATGACACTTGGTGTACATAGGGTTAACCATGTCTTTTCATGTCGTTTGCTATCTGATTTGCACAAACAATTAAATCAGACTATGTGTGCAAAATTTCACACCTGTAGGGGTTAATTAAAGGTGTAAATTCGTTGTAAAAAAAACGGACTTTTTTGCTACGAATTTACACCTTTAATTAACCCCTACAGGTGTGAAATTTTGCACACATAGTCTGATTTAATTGTTTGTGCAAATTAGATAGCAAAGGACATGAAAAGACATGGTTAACCCTATGTACACCAAGTGTCATTTCATGTCGGGTCACCCGACATGAAATGACACTTGGTGTACATAGGGTTAAACATTTCTTTTCATGTCCTTTGCTATCTAATTTGCACAAACAATTAAATCAGACTATGTGTGCAAAATTTCACACCTGTAGGGGTTAATTAAAGGTGTAAATTCGTTGTAAAAAAAACGGACTTTTTTGCTACGAATTTACACCTTTAATTAACCCCTACAGGTGTGAAATTTTGCACACATAGTCTGATTTAATTGTTTGTGCAAATTAGATAGCAAAGGACATGAAAAGACATGGTTAACCCTATGTACACCAAGTGTCATTTCATGTCGGGTTCTGCATTTTCACAAAAGCCGGCAATTGAATTAGGGCTATTATACTATGTAGAAGTGTATGAACTACAAATATAAATATATATATATATGTGTCACAAATTCAATGACATGTATATATATATATGAGGTGTAAAATTGCTGAAAAAAAATGCGTGGGCTCCCGCCCTATTTTCGCAACCAGACAGACAAAGCCAGTGAGTGGGGGCAGATAATAATAGCCCAGAGAGGGACCATTATTTTTGCCCCCCCCGGCTACTAACATCTGCCCCCAGACACCCCAGGAAAGACAAATCTATAATTAGATTCGCCCTTTCTGGCACTTTGCCCGTCTATTCCCATTGCCCTGTAGCGGTGGCGAATGGGTTAATATGGGGTTAAAGCCACCTTGCTATTGAAAGGTGACCTTAAGCCAGGTTAATAATTGAGAGCTGTCAATTAGACAACTATCAATTATTAATCCTATTGCATGAAATAAAAATAAAACACACACACTTTAATTAAAAATCATTTTAATGAAATAAAGACACATGTTTTTGACCATCTTTTATTTTACTGCAAAAACCATTTCCTGTAATAAAAATAAAATAAAAAAGCAAAATTATTCTTACCTATCCCATGCACAGTCAGGTCCCACGGTGTAATCCTTCAGAAAGGGTTAATGTTTACTGCAGGGACCGCAGCTAATGCTGCAGCCTCACAGTAAACCCAAATGAATGAGTTCCTCTCCTGCCTGACAGGAGAGTAAAGGCTGGGTGTCACATAACGATACACCAGCGATCCCGACAACGATATGCACTTGTCAGGATCGCTGGTTATCGCTACATGATCGCTGCTGAGCTGCCAAACAGGCAGCTCAGGCAGCGATCTGGGACAGCGACACTGCGGGTAACATCGCTTAAGGGCCCGTCTCACATAGCGATATCGCTACCGAGATCGCTGCTGAGTCACTAGTTTTGTGACGCAGCAGCGAGCTCACCAGCGATATCGCTGTGTGTGACATTCAGCGACGATCAGCCCCCTGCCGGGTATCGCTGATCGTCGCAGAAATGTCAGGACCTTTTTTTGATCGCTGGTTTCCCTCTGACAGGCACGCATCGCTGCGTGTGACAGGCGGGAGACCAGCGATCCGCTGGTAACCAAGGTACACAGCGGGTTTCCAGGCACCGCGCAGCGCTTGGAAACCCGCTATGTACCTTGGATACCAGCTCCCTGCATCAGGGCGCTGGTATCCAAGGTACACAGCGGGTTTCTAGGCACAGCCCCGCGCCTGGAAACCCGCTGTGTACCTTGGTTACCAGCGGATCGCTGGTCTCCCGCCTGTCACACGCAGCGATGTGTGCCTGTCAGCGGGAAACCAGCGATCAAAGGTCCTGACATTTCAGCGACGATCAGCGATACCCGGCAGGGGGGCTGATCGTCGCTGAATGTCACACAAGCGATATCGCTGGTGAGCTCGCTGCTGCGTCACAAAACTAGTGACTCAGCAGCGATCTCGGTAGCGATATCGCTATGTGAGACGGGCCCTTAAGTGGAAAGCTTAATTGATTGCTTTCCACTTTCACTTCAGGTCAGCCAGGGACACAATCAGTGACGTCAGAGGGAACTGATTAACAAAAATAGGGGTTCCCTTCGAAAAAAAAAATGGCGTGGGGTCCCCCCTATTTTTGTTAACCAGCCAGATGAAGCAGACCGCTGAGGCCTGGATTTTCAGGCTGTTAAGGAGCCAAGATCCATGGACCTTGCCAGCCTGATAATACCAGGCCACAGCAGTCTGCATATCTTGGCTGATTAACAAAAATAGGGGATCCCCTCGAAAAAAATTGGCGTGGGGTCCCCCCTATTTTTGTTAACCAGCCAGATGAAGCAGACCGCTGAGGCCTGGATTTTCAGGCTGTTAAGGAGCCAAGATCCATGGACCTTGCCAGCCTGATAATACCAGGGCCACAGCAGTCTGCATATTCTTGGCTGATTAACAAAAAATAGGGGATCCCCTCGAAAAAAATTGGCGTGGGGTCCCCCCTATTTTTGTTAACCAGCCAGATGAAGCAGACCGCTGAGGCCTGGTTTTTCAGGCTGGTAAGGATCCAATATCCATGGACCTTGCAAGCCTGATAATACCAGGCCACAGCAGTCTGCTTAGCTTGGCTGTTAACAAAAATAGGGGATCCCCTCGAAAAAAAAAAACGGCGTGGGGTATTCACCCCCTATTTTGTGTATAAACCATGCCAATGTAACAAATGCTAGACTGCTGGCGCCTGGTATTTAAAAGACTGTCAAAGGCCCATGGATTTTGGCCCTCAACAGCCTGATAATACCAGGCTACAGCAGCCCCACATTTGGCGCATCAAAAGATGTGCCAATTGTGGCACTTTACCCGGCTCTTCCACTTGCCCTGTAGCGGTGGCAAGCGGGGTAATAAGGGGTTATGTCACCGTTGATTGCACGGTGACAATAAGCCCGGTTAATAATGGAGAGGTGTCAATAAGACACCGATCCATTATTAATCCCAAAGTTATTAAATGTATAAAAAAAAGACAAAGCAAGAAAAAAGTATTTTAATGAAATAAAAGAGACAACACAGTTTTCATTAATTTTATTATACTCTCATTCCTGCGACGCCATCGATCTCCTGTAAAAAAAGAAAAAAAACAAACCAACAGTATACCACCTGTCCGACGCAGTCCATAGTAACGATAGTCCCACGACGATCCAACTCTGCTACATCGCAATGACAGTCAGAGCCTGTCATCGCAACGCAGCACAGCTGATTACCTGCTTCTCCGGCGGTGACGTCATCGGACTGACTGCTTTACGGCCGCGATTACCCAGCAGTCACTGCAGTTATCGCGAGAAACTGCATGTGACCGCCGGGGAAAGAAGATTGCGGCCATGAAGCAGTGCAGGACGTGACCGCCGGAGATCTTCTGCCGGGTAAGTGCCGCTGACTCCTGACAGACCCGACCGACGGACACTGACAGTGACAGTGACAATCCCGATTCCGGTATCCGATAAGACGAAAATATCGGAACTCGGAATCGGAATTCCGATACAGCCAATATCGGCCGATACCCGATATTTGCAGTATCGGAATGCTCAACACTATCTGCATGACATTATCGTACTGGGTTTCCCTTGGTTACAGTCTCATAATCCTGTTTTGGATTGGAAATCTGTGTCTGTAACCAGTTGGGGCTGCCAATGTGTTAATACCAACAATCCTGTTTTTTCTGCCTCCCCCCAGGCTCAGGATGTTCCTGACTTTTTGATTGATTTTTCTGATGTGTTTAGCGAAAGTAAATCTGCATCCTTGCCTCCCCATAGGAGCTATGACTGCGCTATTGAATTAGTGCCTGTTAGTAAATTCCCTAAAGGTCGCCTTTTTAACTTGTCTGTACCTGAACATGACGCTATGCGGTCTTATATCAAGGAGTCATTGGAGAAGGGTCATATCAGACCATCCTCTTCACCCTTAGGTGCCGGTTTTTTCTTTGTGGCCAAAAAGGATGGTTCATTAAGGCCGTGTATTGATTATCGTCTTTTGAACAATATTACTGTGAAATATCAATATCCGTTACCCTTGATTTCTGACCTGTTTTCCAGGGTGAAAAACGCTACTTGGCTTACCAAGCTTGACCTCAGGGGGGCATATAACCTTATTCGCATTAAGCACGGGGATGAATGGAAGACGGCATTTAATACCCCTGAGGGGCATTTTGAGTACCTAGTGATGCGCTTTGGGCTCACTAATGCTCCTTTCATCTTCCAGTCCTTCATAAATGACATTTTCAGGATTTTGTGGATAAATTTCTGATTGTTTATTTGGATGATATCTTGATTTTTTCCAATGACTGGGACTCTCATGTGAAACATGTTCGAACTGTATTCCAGATTTTGAGAGAGAATGCTCTGTATGTGAAGGGATCAAAGTGTCTTTTTGGCGTACAGAGGATCTCATTTCTGGATTCATTTTGTCCCCATCTGTTATTGAAATGGACCCGGTCAAGGTTCAGGCCATCTGTGATTGGGTCCAACCTACTTCATTAAAGGCTCTTCAAAGATTTTTGGGTTTTGCCAATTTTTATCGTAAATTTATTGGTAATTTCTCGGTTATTGTTAAACCATTAACTGATTTGACCAAAAAGGGTTCTGATGTGGTGAATTGGCCTCCTGAGGCAGTCTCTGCATTTCAGGAACTTAAGCAGAGATTCACTTCTGCTCCTGTTCTACGGCAGCCTGATGTTTCTCTGCCATTTCAGGTGGAGGTTGATGCCTCTGAAATTGGGGCAGGTGCCGTTTTGTCCCAAAGAGATCCAGAGACCTCTAAAAGTAACCCTTGTGCCTTTTTCTCTCGAAAATTTTCTCCTACTGAACGTAATTATGACGTTGGTAATCGGGAGTTATTGGCCATGAAGTGGGCTTTTGAAGAGTGGAGACATTGGCTGGAGGGAGCCAAAAGGTACTGCCACACTAAACAATCCCGCTAGCGATCACGATAACGACGCATACTAATGCGATCGCTAGCGGGATTGTTTCTATATCGCTAAGTGCGGCCACATTTAGCGATATAGTTAACGACGCTATCGCCGTTAGCGATCTTCTTAACGACTTTAGCGGTACAAAAGTACCGCTAAATCGCTAAGAAAAGGTGCCACACTAGCGATATATACTTACCCAGCGGGAGCGCCGACGAGAAAATAGGGTCCGGAACGATTCCAGCGACGAGCGAGATCACAGCAGGAAGCTCGTCGCTGGCAGCTGCCGCACTGAACAACATCGCTAACGGGATCGCTAAATAGTGACGTTTTTTAGCGATCCCGTTAGCGATATTGTTCAGTGTGGCATACCCTAAACATCAGGTGGTGGTCCTTACGGACCATAAGAATCTGGTTTATCTGGAATCTGCCAAGCGACTTAATCCTAGACAGGCCAGGTGGGCCTTGTTTTTCACACGTTTTAATTTTGTGGTTTCCTTTCTTCCTGGCACTAAGAATGTTAAGGCGGATGCCCTCTCGAGGAGTTTCCTTGCGGACTCTCCTGAGTTATCTGATCCTTCTGTTATTTTGAAAGAAGGTGTAGTTCTTTCCGCCATCTCGCCCAATTTGAGACTGGCTCTGGAGGGGTGTCAGGAGGATAGGCCCGAGCGCTGCCCTGTTGGGAAATTGTTTGTCCCGGACCAGTGGAAAAAGAGTGTGATGTCTGAGATTCATTGTTCCGCGTTGGCCGGTCATCCCGGAATTTTTGGTACCAGAGACTTGGTTAGTCGGTCCTTTTGGTGGCCTACCTTGTCTCGTGATTTCAGGGAATTTGTGCAGTCCTGCGGGACTTGCTCTCGCTCCAAGCCTTGCTCTCGCTCTAGTGGTTTTTTGATGCCATTGCCTGTGCCCAAGAGACCATGGACCCATATCTCTATGGATTTCATTTCCGACCTCCCTGTTTCTCAGAGAATGACCGTCATCTGGGTGATTTGTGATAGGTTTTCCAAGATGATACATCTTGTGCCATTACCTAAGTTGCCTTCCTCCTCTGAATTGGTGCCTTTGTTCCTTCAGCACGTGGTTCGTTTACATGGCATTCCTGAGAACATTGTGTCTGACAGAGGAGTCCAGTTTGTTTCCAGATTTTGGAGGACCTTTTGTTCTAAACTTGGTGTTCAATTGTCTTTCTCCTCGGCGTTTCATCCTCAGACCAGTGGTCAAACTGAGAGAACAAACCAGACATTGGAGACTTATCTAAGATGCTTTGTGTCTACTGATCAGGATGACTGGGTCTCTTTTTTGCCTTTGGCTGAGTTTGCTCTTAATAATAGGGCTAGCTCTGCCACTTTGATGTCTCCATTTTTCTGTAATTCTGGGTTTCACCATCGATTTTCTTCAGGACAGACGGAGGCTTCTGTCCGTCCAGGTGTTGACTCTGTTGTGGAGCGTATGCAACAGATTTGGGACCAGGTAGTGGAGAGGTTGTCCGTCTCTCAGGAGAGGGCCCAGCGGTTTGCTAACCGGCATAGGACTGATGGTCCTCGGTTTAAAGTGGGGGACTTGGTCTGGTTGTCCTCAAAAAATATTCCTATGAGAGTGGCATCTCCTAAATTTAAGCCTAGGTTCATTGGACCTTATAAGATCATGGAGATTCTTAATCCTGTTTCTTTTCGTTTGCTTCTTCCAGGGACATTTAAGATCCATAACGTGTTCCACAAGTCCTTGTTGAAGAGGTTTGTTGAGCCAGTGGTTCCTACTGCTGTGCCTCCTGAACCTGTTCTGGTTGAGGGCAATCTGGAGTTTGTGGTTGAGAAAATATTGAATTCTCGTTTTTCTAGACGGAAACTCCAGTATTTGGTTAAGTGGAGAGGTTATGGTCAGGAAGACAATTCTTGGGTGTTTGCTTCGGACATCCATGCTAGGAGACTCATCCGTGCGTATCATAGAACTCATCCTGACCGACCTGGTTGCTCAAAGGAGGGTTCGGTGACCCCTCCTCAAGGGGGGGTACTGTTGTGAATGGGCTTGAAATGAGTTCTGAGCAGAGGCTCCCTCTGGTGGTTACAAGCGGTACTGGACTGTCCAGTGAAGATTGTGAGGATTGGGAATCAGGTGTTACTGACTGGTCTTATATAAGGGAGTCGCCTTCCCATCAGGGTTGCCGGTGATCAATTGTTCTGGTCTCAATCCTTGATTCCTGTTTCCTTTGTAGCCTGCTGTGTCGTGTCTGCATCTCCTGCTAACAGATAAGACATTTTCTTCTTTTTGTTTTTGTGCTTGATTTTTGCATTTTGTCCTGCACTTCTGTGGGGGCCTTCAGGGTCCCCTCCGGGGGCTTTTGCCCTCTCAGTTTAGTTCAGCCACTGATGTTTGTACATTTGCTTTTTCCAGTTTTTTCAGTGGCTGCTGTTTTGATTTTGTTACACCAGAGAACTAATTTAGGTGGTAGAGGTCGTGTGATCTCAGGTGTTTTTGAAATTAGTAGAGTTGGTGCTTTTCAGGGTTTTTTGGGATTGCAGTAAGTGCCCTTCCTATCCTTTTCTATTTAGGTAGTTTGGGCCCCAACGTTTGCTCATACTATTTTCTGTCTGTGTCAGTATTTCTTCTTGTCTAACCGCCATTACATGTTTGGGGGCTTTCTATGTTCTTTGGGGATCTGCTTCGGGGCAGATAGCTTTCCTCTTTCTATCTTTAGGTGTAGTTAGTTTCTCAGGCTGTGACGAGGCGTCTAGGACCAACGTAGGAACGCTCCACAGCTGCCTCTAGTTGTGGTGGTTAGTCAGGGTACTGCAATCTCATAGATTCCAACTGCTCTGGTGTATTGCCTTTTTTACCTGCACTCCTCAGCTACCGAAACATAACAGGGCCCCATATGATGCTCCAGTATATGATGGGCCCCATGGATGATGCTCCAGTGTATGATGGGCCTATATAATTCTCCATATATAATGGGCCCCATATGATGCTCCATTATATGACAGGTCCCATGGATGATGCTCCAGTGTATGATGGGCCTATATAATGCTCCATATATAATGGGACCCATATGATGCTCCAGTGTATAATGGGCCCCGTATATGATGCTTCAGTGTATGATGGGCCCCATGGATGATGTTTCAGTGTATGATGGACCTATATAATGCTCCATATTTAATGGGCCCCATATGATGCTCGAGTATATAATGGGCCCCATGGATGATGCTCCAGTATATGATGGGCCTATATAATGCTCCATACATTGGGCCCCATATGATGCTCCAGTGTATAATGGGCCCCATATGATGCTCCATTGTATGATGGGCCCCATGGATGATGCTCCAGTGTATGATGGGCCTATATAATACTCCATATAAAATGGGCCCCATATGATGCTCCAATATATGTCTGGCCCCATGGATCATGCTCCAGTGTATGATGGGCTTATGTAATGCTCCAAATATAATGGGCCCCATATGATGCTCCAGTGTATAATGTGCCCCGTATATGATGCTCCAGTGTATGATGGGCCTATATAATTCTCCATATTTAATAGGCCCCATATGATGCTCGAGTATATAATGGGCCCCATGGATGTTGCTCCAGTGTATGATGGGCCTATATAATGCTCCATTTATAATGGGCTCCATATGATTCTCTAGTATATGATGGTCCCCATGGATGATGCTCCAGTGTATGATGGGCCTATATAATGCTCCATATATAATGGGCCCCATATAATGCTCCAGTATATGATGGGCCCCATGGATGATGCTCCAGTGTATGATGGGCCTATATAATGCTCCATATATAATGGGCCCCATATGATGCTCCAGTATATGACGGTCCCATGGATGATGCTCCAGTGTATGATGGGCCTATATAATGCTCCATATATAATGGGACCCATATGATGCTACAGTGTATAATGGGCCCCGTATATGATGCTCCAGTGTATGATGGGCCCCATGGATGCTGTTCCAGTGTATGATGGGCCTATATAATGCTCCTTATATAATGGGGCCCATATGATGCTCCAGTATATGATGGGCCCCATGGTTGATGCTCCAGTTTATGATGGGCCTATATATTGCTCCATATAAAATGGGCCCCATATGATGCTCCAGTATGTGACGGTCCCCATGGATCATGCTCCAGTGTATGATGGGCCTAAGTAATGCTCCAAATATAATGGGCCCCATATGACGCTCCACTGTATAATGGGCCCCGTATATGAAGCTCCAGTGTATGATGGGCCTATATAATTCTCCATATTTAATAGGCCCCATATGATGCTCGAGTATATAATGGGCCCCATGGATGTTGCTCCAGTGTATGATGGGCCTATATAATGCTCCATATATAATGGGCTCCATATGATTCTCTAGTATATGATGGTCCCCATGGATGATGCTCCAGTGTATGATGGGCCTATATAATGCTCCATATATAATGGGCCCCATATGATGCTCCAGTATATGATGGGCCCCATGGATGATGCTCCAGTGTATGATGGGCCTATATAATGCTCCATAAATAATGGGCCCCATATGATGCTCCATTATATGACGGGCCCCATGGATGATGCTCCAGTTTATGATGGGCCTATATAATGCTCCATATATAATGGGACCCATATGATGCTTCAGTGTATGATGGGCCCCATGGATGATGTTCCAGTGTATGATGGGCCTATATAATACTCCATATTTAATGGGCCCCATATGATGCTCGAGTATATAATGGGCCCCATGGATGATGCTCCAGTATATGATGGGCCTATATAATGCTCCATATATTGGGCCCCATATGATGCTTCAGTGTATAATTGGCCCCATATGATGCTCCAGTGTATGATGGGCCCCATGGATGATGCTACAGTGTATGATGGGCCTATATAATACTCCATATAAAATGGGTCCCATATGATGCTCCAGTGTATGATGGGCCCCATGGATGATGTTCCAGTGTATGATGGGCCTATATAATGCTCCATATTTAATGGGCCCCATTTGATCCTCGAGTATATAATGGGCCCAATGGATGATTCTCCAGTATATGATGGGCCCCATGGATGATGCTCCAGTGTATGATGGGCCTATATAATGCTCCATATATAATGGGCCCCATATGATGCTCCAGTGTTTGACGGGTCCCATGGATGATGCTCCAGTGTATGATGGGCCTATGTAATGCTCCAAATATAATGGGCCCCATATGATGCTCCAGTGTATAATGGGCCCCGTAAATGATGCTCCAGTGTATGATGGGCCCCATGGATGCTGTTCCAGTGTATTATGGGCCTATATAATGCTCCATATATATTGGGCCCCATATGATGCTCCAGTTTATGATGGGCCCCATGGATGATGCTCCAGTGTATAATGGGCCTATATAGTGCTCCATATAAAATTGGCCCCATATGATATTCCAGTATATGACGGGCCCCATGGATCATGCCCCAGTGTGTGATGGGCCTATGTAATGCTCCAATTATAATGGGCCTCATATGATGCTCCAGTGTATAATGGGCCCCATATATGAAGCTCCAGTGTATGATGGGCCCCATGGATGATGTTCCTGTGTATGATGGGCTTATATAATGCTCCATATATAATGGGCCCCATATGATGCTCCATTATATGACGGGTCCCATGGATGATGCTCCAGTGTATGATGGCCCTATATAATGCTCCATATATAATGGGCCCCATATGATGCTTCAGTGTTTGACGGGTCCCATGGATAATGCTCCAGTGTATGATGGGCCTATATAATGCTCCATATATAATGGGCCCCATATGATGCTCCAGTGTATAATGGGCCCCATATGATGCTCCAGTGCATGATGGGCCCCATGGATGATGCTCCAGTGTATGATGGGCCTATATAATGCTCCATATAAAATGGGCCCCATGTGATGCTCCAGTATATGACGGGCCCCATGGATCATGCTCCAGTGTATGATGGGCCTATGTAATGCTCCAAATATAATGGGCCCCATATGATGCTCCAGTGTATAATGGGCCCCGTATATGATGCACCAGTGTATGATGGGCCCCATGGATGATGTTCCAGTGTATGATGGGCCTATATAATGCTCCATATATAATGGGCCCCATATGATGCTCCAGTATATGATGGGCCCCATGGATGAAGCTCCAGTGTATGATGAGCCTATATAATGCTCCATATATAATGGGCCCCATATGATGCTCCAGTATATGATGGGCCCCATGGATGATGCTCCAGTGTATGATGGGTCTATATAGTGCTCCATATAAAAGGGGCCCATATGATACTCCAGTATATGACGGGCCCATGGATCATTCTCCAGTGTATGAAGGCCTATGTAATGCTCCATATATAATGGGACCCATATGATGCTCCAGTGTATAAATGGGCCCTGTATACGATGCTTCAGTGTATGATGGGCCCATGGATGATGTTCCAGTGTATGATGGGCCTATATAATGCTCCATTTTAATGGGCCCCATATGATGATCGAGTATATAATGGGCCCCATGGATGATGCTCCAGTGTATGATGGGCCTATATAATGCTCCATATATAATGGGCTCCATATGATGCTCCAGGATATGATGGGCCCCATGGATGATGCTCCAGTGTATGATGGGCCTATATAATGCTCCATATATAATGGGCCCCATATGATGCTCCAGTATATGATGGGCCCCATGGATGATGCTCCAGTGTATGATGAGCCTATATAATGCTCCATATATAATGGGCCCCATATGCAGCTCCAGTATATGACGGGTCCCATGGATGATGCTCCAGTGTATGATGGGCCTATATAATGCTCCATATATAATGGGACCCATATGATGCTCCAGTGTATAATGGGCCCCGTATATGATGCTTCAGTGTATGATGGGCCCATGGATGATGTTCCAGTGTATGATGGGCCTATATAATGCTCCATATTTAATGGGCCCCATATGATGCTCGAGTATAAAATGGGCCCATGGATGATGGTCCAGTATATGATAAGCCTATATAATGCTCCATATTTTGGGTCCCATATGATGCTCCAGTGTAAAATGGGCCCCTATATGATGCTCCAGTGTATGATGGGCCCCATGGATGATGCTCCAGTGTATGATGGGCCTATATAATACTCCATATAAAATGGGCACCATATGATGCTCCAGTATATGACTGGCCCATGGATCATGCTCCAGTGTATGATGGGCCTATGTATTGCTCCAAATATAATGGGCCCCATATGATGCTCCAGTGTATAATGGGCCCCGTATATGATGCTCCAGTGTATGATGGGCCCATGGATGCTGTTCCAGTGTATGATGGGCCTTTATAATGCTCCATATATAATGGGCCCCATATGATGCTCCAGTATATGACGGGCCTCATGGATCATGCTCCAGTGTATGATGGGCCTATGTAATGCTCCAAATATAATGGGCCCCATATGATTCTCCAGTATATGATGGTCCCCATGGATGATGCTCCAGTGTATGATGGGCCTATATAATGCTCCATAAATAATGGGCCCCATATGATGCTCATTATATGACGGGCCCATGGATGATGCTCCAGTTTATGATGGGCCTATATAATGCTCCATATATAATGGGACCCATATGATGCTTCAGTGTATGATGGGCCCCATGGATGATGTTCCAGTGTATGATGGGCCTATATAATACTCCATATTTAATGGGCCCATATGATGCTCGAGTATATGATGGGCCTATATAATGCTCCATATATTGGGCCCCATATGATGCTTCAGTGTATAATTGGCCCCATATGATGCTCCAGTGTATGATGGGCCCATGGATGATGCTACAGTGTATGATGGGCCTATATAATACTCCATATAAAATGGGTCCCATATGATGCTCCAGTGTATGATGGGCCCCATGGATGATGTTCCAGTGTATGATGGGCCTATATAATGCTCCATATTTAATGGGCCCCATTTGATCCTCGAGTATATAATGGGCCCAATGGATGATTCTCCAGTATATGATGGGCCCCATGGATGATGCTCCAGTGTATGATGGCCTATATAATGCTCCATATATAATGGGCCCCATATGATGCTCCAGTGTTTGACGGGTCCCATGGATGATGCTCCAGTGTATGATGGGCCTATGTAATGCTCCAAATATAATGGGCCCCATATGATGCTCCAGTGTATAATGGGCCCCGTAAATGATGCTCCAGTGTATGATGGGCCCCATGGATGCTGTTCCAGTGTATTATGGGCCTATATAATGCTCCATATATATTGGGCCCCATATGATGCTCCAGTTTATGATGGGCCCCATGGATGATGCTCCAGTGTATAATGGGCCTATATAGTGCTCCATATAAAATTGGCCCCATATGATATTCCAGTATATGACGGGCCCCATGGATCATGCCCCAGTGTGTGATGGGCCTATGTAATGCTCCAATTATAATGGGCCTCATATGATGCTCCAGTGTATAATGGGCCCCATATATGAAGCTCCAGTGTATGATGGTCCCCATGGATGATGTTCCTGTGTATGATGGGCCTATATAATGCTCCATATATAATGGGCCCCATATGATGCTCCATTATATGACGGGTCCCATGGATGATGCTCCAGTGTATGATGGGCCTATATAATGCTCCATATATAATGGGCCCCATATGATGCTTCAGTGTTTGACGGGTCCCATGGATAATGCTCCAGTGTATGATGGGCCTATATAATGCTCCATATATAATGGGCCCCATATGATGCTCCAGTGTATAATGGGCCCCATATGATGCTCCAGTGCATGATGGGCCCATGGATGATGCTCCAGTGTATGATGGGCCTATATAATGCTCCATATAAAATGGGCCCCATGTGATGCTCCAGTATATGACGGGCCCCATGGATCATGCTCCAGTGTATGATGGGCCTATGTAATGCTCCAAATATAATGGGCCCCATATGATGCTCCAGTGTATAATGGGCCCCGTATATGATGCACCAGTGTATGATGGGCCCCATGGATGATGTTCCAGTGTATGATGGGCCTATATAATGCTCCATATATAATGGGCCCCATATGATGCTCCAGTATATGATGGGCCCCATGGATGAAGCTCCAGTGTATGATGAGCCTATATAATGCTCCATATATAATGGGCCCCATATGATGCTCCAGTATATGATGGGCCCATGGATGATGCTCCAGTGTATGATGGGTCTATATAGTGCTCCATATAAAAGGGGCCCCATATGATACTCCAGTATATGACGGGCCCCATGGATCATTCTCCAGTGTATGAAGGCCTATGTAATGCTCCATATATAATGGGACCCATATGATGCTCCAGTGTATAATGGGCCTGTATACGATGCTTCAGTGTATGATGGGCCCCATGGATGATGTTCCAGTGTATGATGGGCCTATATAATGCTCCATTTTTAATGGGCCCCATATGATGATCGAGTATATAATGGGCCCCATGGATGATGCTCCAGTGTATGATGGGCCTATATAATGCTCCATATATAATGGGCTCCATATGATGCTCCAGGATATGATGGGCCTCATGGATGATGCTCCAGTGTATGATGGGCCTATATAATGCTCCATATATAATGGGCCCCATATGATGCTCCAGTATATGATGGGCCCCATGGATGATGCTCCAGTGTATGATGAGCCTATATAATGCTCCATATATAATGGGCCCCATATGCTGCTCCAGTATATGACGGGTCCCATGGATGATGCTCCAGTGTATGATGGGCCTATATAATGCTCCATATATAATGGGACCCATATGATGCTCCAGTGTATAATGGGCCCCGTATATGATGCTTCAGTGTATGATGGGCCCCATGGATGATGTTCCAGTGTATGATGGGCCTATATAATGCTCCATATTTAATGGGCCCCATATGATGCTCGAGTATAAAATGGGCCCCATGGATGATGGTCCAGTATATGATAAGCCTAAATAATGCTCCATATTTTGGGTCCCATATGATGCTCCAGTGTAAAATGGGCCCCTATATGATGCTCCAGTGTATGATGGGCCCCATGGATGATGCTCCAGTGTATGATGGGCCTATATAATACTCCATATAAAATGGGCACCATATGATGCTCCAGTATATGACTGGCCCATGGATCATGCTCCAGTGTATGATGGGCCTATGTATTGCTCCAAATATAATTGGCCCCATATGATGCTCCAGTGTATAATGGGCCCCGTATATGATGCTCCAGTGTATGATGGGCCCCATGGATGCTGTTCCAGTGTATGATGGGCCTATATAATGCTCCATATATAATGGGCCCATATGATGCTCCAGTATATGACGGGCCTCATGGATCATGCTCCAGTGTATGATGGGCCTATGTAATGCTCCAAATATAATGGGCCCCATATGATGCTCCAATGTATAATGGGCCCCGTATATGAAGCTACAGTGTATGATGGGCCCCTTGGATGATGTTCCAGTGTATGATGGGCCTATATAATGCTCCATATTTAATGGGCCCCATATGATGCTCGAGTATATAATGGGCCCCATGGATGATGCTCCAGTATATGATGGGCCTATATAATGCTCCATATATTGGGCCCCATATGATGCTCCAGTGTATAATGGGCCCCATATGATGCTCCAGTGTATGATGGGCCCCATGTATGATGCTCCAGTGTATGATGGGCCTATATAATACTCCATATAAAATGGGCACCATATGATGCTCCAGTATATGACTGGCCCCATGGATCATGCTCCAGTGTATGATGGGCTTATGTAATGCTCCAAATATAATGGGCCCCATATGATGCTCCAGTGTATAATGTGCCCCGTACATGATGCTCCAGTGTTTGATGGGCCTATATAATGCTCCATATATAATGGGCTCCATATGATGCTCCAGTATATGATGGTCCCCATGGATGATGCTCCAGTGTATGATGGGCCTATATAATGCTCCATATATTATGGGCCCCATATGATGCTCCAGTATATGACGGGTCCCATGGATGATGCTCCAGTGTATGATGGGCCTATATAATGCTCCATATATATTGGGCCCCATATGATGCTCCAGTTTATGATGGGCCCCATGGATGATGCTCCAGTGTATAATGGCCCTATATAGTGCTACATATAAAATGGGCCCCATATGATGCTCCAGTATATGACGGGCCCCATGGATCATGCTCCAGTGTGTGATGGGCCTATGTAATGCTCCAAATATAATGGGCCCCATATGATGCTCCAGTGTATAATGGGCCCCGTATATGAAGCTCCAGTGTATGATGGGCCCCATGGATGATGTTCCTGTGTATGATGGGCCTATATAATGCTCCATATATAATGGGCCCCATATGATGCTCCATTATATGACGGGTCCCATGGATGATGCTCCAGTGTATGATGGGCCTATATAATGCTCCATATTTAATGGGCCCCATATGATGCTCGAGTATATAATGGGCCCCATGGATGGTGCTCCAGTATATGATGGGCCTATATAATGCTCCATATATTGGGCCCCATATGATGCTCCAGTGTATAATGGGCCCCATATGATGCTCCAGTGTATGATGGGCCCCATGGATGATGCTCCAGTGTATGATGGGCCTATATAATACTCCATATTTAATGGGCCCCATATGATGCTCGAGTATATAATGGGCCCCATGGATGGTGCTCCAGTATATGATGGGCCTATATAATGCTCCATATATTGGGCCCATATGATGCTCCAGTGTATAATGGGCCCCATATGATGCTCCAGTGTATGATGGGACCCATGGATGATGCTCCAGTGTATGATGGGCCTATATAATACTCCATATAAAATGGGCCCCATATGATGCTCCAGTATATGACTGGCCCCATGGATCATGCTCCAGTGTATGATGGGCTTATGTAATGCTCCAAATATAATGGGCCCCATATGATGCTCCAGTGTATATTGTGCCCCGTATATTATGCTCCAGTGTATAATGGGCCTATATAATGCTCCATATTTAATAGGCCCTATATGATGCTCGAGTATATAATGGGCCCCATGGATAATGCTCCAGTGTATGATGGGGCTATATAATGCTCCATATATAATGGGCTCCATATGATGCTCCAATATATGATGGTCCCCATGGATGATGCTCCAGTGTATGATGGGCCTATATAATGCTCCATATATAATGGGCACCATATGATGCTCCAGTATATGATGGGCCCCATGGATGATGCTCCAGTGTATGATGGGCCTATATAATGCTCCATATATAATGGGCCCCATATGATGCTCCAGTATATGACGGGTCCCATGGATGATGCTCCAGTGTATTATGGGCCTATATAATGCTCCATATATAATGGGCACCATATGATGCTCCAGTATATGATGGGCCCCATGGATGATGCTCCAGTGTATGATGGGCCTATATAATGCTCCATATATAATGGGCCCCATATGATACTCCATTATATGACAGGTCCCATTGATGATGCTCCAGTGTATGATGGACCTATATAATGCTCCATATGTAATGGGACCCATATGATGCTCCAGTGTATAATGGGCCCCGTATATGATGCTTCAGTATATGATGGGCCCCATAGATGATGTTCCAGAGTATGATGGGCCTATATAATGCTCCATATATAATGGGCCCCATATGATACTCCATTATATGACAGGTCCCATTGATGATGCTCCAGTGTATGATGGGCCTATATAATGCTCCATATATAATGGGACCATATGATGCTCCAGTGTATAATGGGCCCCGTATATGATGCTTCAGTGTATGATGGGCCCCATGGATGAGTTTCAGTGTATGATGGACCTATATAATGCTCCATATTTAATGGGCCCCATATGATGCTCGAGTATATAATGGGCCCCATGGATGATGCTCCAGTATATGATGGGCCTATATAATGCTCCATATATTGGGCCCCATATGATGCTCCAGTGTATAATGGGCCCCATATGATGCTTCAGTGTATGATGGGCCCCATGGATGATGCTCCAGTGTATGATGGGCCTATATAATACTCCATATAAAATGGGCCCCTTATGATGCTCCAGTATATGACTGGCCCTATGGATCATGCTCCAGTGTATGATGGGCTTATGTAATGCTCCAAATATAATGGGCCCCATATGATGCTCCAGTGTATAATGTGCCCCGTATATGATGCTCCAGTGTATGATGGGCCTATATAATTCTCCATATTTAATAGGCCCCATATGATGCTCGAGTATATAATGGGCCCCATGGATGATGCTCCAGTGTATGATGGGCCTATATAATGCTCCATATATAATGGGCTCCATATGATTCTCCAGTATATGATGGTCCCCATGGATGATGCTCCAGTGTATGATGGGCCTATACAATGCTCCTGTAAGGTTCTATGTATATATTCCTGAAACTCAGTTTGTTCGTCAGCCATTTTACTTTCTGTCTTGCTGCAGCTATCTTGCCCTCAGTCAAAATGGAGTTTCCAGCTTGCATGTTCCCGCCCTGATTCTCTCCTTTGCTTCTTAAGCAGCCACAGCTGAGCAATCAGTGCTTCAGAATCTAGCCTGCAGTGAACCTGTGACTTGACTCCTGTAAGCCTTGGACCTTGTACTCCAGCTATTCCTACTGAGGAACTCTGAAGCACTTGTGGACTCTGAACCCTGCTCTTTGAAAGACCCACGTTTGCATGGACTTACGGTAACAGAGAAGAAGATCCTGAAACTGTATTGGAGAGTGATTGCTGAGCTTGGATTACTCTGGCCTGCTGTGTCTCCTGTTTCTGTGTCTGCAAACTGTGTGACTATTTCTGCCAACTTGTATGAAGTAATACAGGACTTTTCTATATCAAACCTGTGACTCCTGTGTTTTCATCGCACCCAAGCACAAGACGCTATATGAACTGTACTACATACATTACAAGATTCTGAAGACAAAACGTTAGTGTCTGCTGGGTCTGGAAGGCTGTGTCTGCTGTACTGTGGATATCAGACGTCCGGTTGTACTTTCTGTGATGACAGTGGTTGTGACTTCTCACAACCATTCCAGGTGAGCAATTCCTTAAGTTTTTTCTTTTTGCAGTGTTACCACAGGTAAACACTATTGTTTTTTTTTTTTTTCCTTTCTTTTCTCTTTTTTGTCTGCTGTAACTCTGGATATCAGATGTCTGGTTGAAACTTTCTGTGATGATAGTGGTTGTGACTTCTCACAACCATTCCAGGTGAGCAGTTCCCTTAATTTTTTTTTCTCTCTGCAGTGTTGCCACAGGTGAACACTATTGTTTTTTTTTCTCTCCTCTTCTTCCAGTAATCCTGTCTTAAAAGATCTGGAAAATGGAGGCCCGCATAAAGGAACTTTGCGGAGTGACTGATAATATCCTTGCAGATTTGCAGAATATAAAGACCCGTTTTACAAATCTACAGG